>ML788789.1:207194-220676 GCA_009831015.1 Picea engelmannii
TCACCAGGGACCAAGTTCAACAAAAGTTTCCTCATCTCATGGAGGAACTCAACGCAATGGGGACCATT
Organism: Picea engelmannii; assembly: GCA_009831015.1. Classification (NCBI taxonomy): domain Eukaryota; kingdom Viridiplantae; phylum Streptophyta; class Pinopsida; order Pinales; family Pinaceae; genus Picea; species Picea engelmannii. The sequence goes on from ML788789.1 coordinate 207,263, forward strand.
GCTTCCTAAGGGGGGAGGAATGATCCAGGTGGATATTGGTGGCCACCCACCTATTCCACTTGGACCCCCACCATTACTTCTTTTAGTTTTTTAGTTTTCGCACAGTTTACTATTTTTAGCAGTTTTTTGGGTCCTGAACTTCTGGAGCCGTTTTGAGGCCCTAAACGATGTTTTTTGGGGTATGTTGCGGTTGCAAAATTTCATCTTGAAATTTTGTGCAAAATGTTGTAGTCCTCGGATAGATCTTTCCAATGGGCTATCATACGCCTAAAACAGAGATCGTATGCAAAAGTTACGACCCCGGGAAGTTGATGTACCAACTTACCCAAACGGGGCCCACATGACTTTTGGCGCTTCATCGCCCAGGGTTAGGTTTTTGGATGTCTAGGACTTTTGGCATTCCCGTTTATTGTAAAAGGGCCTTCAGAGCTTCATTGTAATCATCTTCTCACAGATGCGAGTAGCGGCCACATCTCTTCTCAGAGATAAGCTACCAACGCCTAGCTAGTTTATTTCCATTCTGTCTGTAAGCATATTTCAATCATTTGTTATTAATGAAATGAAGTCTTATTTCCGTTGCATTTCTGTGTTTATGTGTATTTCTGTATTTCATTGTGTTCCTACATAAATCTGGATCATTAAAGCATCAACTTCTTGAGTAGATGTTTCTATCTTCTTTTTGTCATCTTGTTATATTATAGAGGAAATCCTTGAAATACTTAATTTATATCCCTCTATACCCACGACATTCAAAAATTTATATGATAACACAAAATCTAGGAAAAACCATAAAAATAACAAATAAATCAAATGCAGGAAATAAATTCAATTATGCTCACAATACCAAAAAAATCTAAACCAAATTTATGCTAAAAGATTGACACAATTCTTTCAAAAATCATTCCATTAAATATACCCACTATGTTCATCTCTTAAAGAAGATTATTATTATATGAATATTTCTATTTGTTAAGTAGAAATTTATTATATAATTATTTCCATGTTACTTATACTTCGTTCCATTTGGGTGGCATCATGTCCCATTTCTCTTGGTTAGCTTCTTTGTTTCTATGATTTTTTTTATAAAAAATATATATATATATATGATAAAGACTTCCATCTATGAGAAATAAAGGTGCATCGTAAAAGTTTACATGAATTTCAATTTCAAACTAAAAGCATACCCTATATAATTTACCTTCTTAGTAAACTAATTGTTTTTCTATTCATAACAACATACTTAACTAAAATAGGTCCCATAGTGTGCACCCTTTCCATCATAATTACATAACATAAACTTAAATTTAAAACAAAGAACCAACTTTCCATCATAATTACATAACATAAACTTAAATTTAAAACAAAGAACCAACCTTGAACATAAGTCCAAAACCATTTAAAAATATGAAATTGAGGAGAGCTACCATAAAATTATGGTCGGAAAGGGATGTTCAAAGGAAACATATCTAAATTTATGGATGTTCATGACATTATCGTAAAGACACATTGAGAACTTAGAAAGACCCATTGAAACATCATTGGGAAAAAGGTTGTTTAGGGACTAGATTTCTCACGTGAAATAGCAAGAAAAAATGTCATTTATTTCTTCCTCCCTCAATACCTTTATATAGGTAATGAGGTTTTTTATTTGACTTGAAAATAAATCCCTTGGAATTTCTAGCATCATACCAAGTCTTGAAGCTTAGCCTCGTAGTTTGATCGAGGAAAAAAGTAAACCACTCACTTGCCAAACTTTCGTTATTGAGATAGTTGCTCTGCCTCATGACTAGGATTGGGTTAGAAGGTGAGGAAAGAAAGAAGGACCTTTTTCCAGAGGTGAATCCTTCGATAGGGAGATAAGGTGATACTCAAGTGCCTATTAAAACTTATAGCTACCTTAATGGCAAAAGAACCATATGTATACCACAATCATACACATTGCACACCTCAAAAACAATAAATAAAAATGACAAAAAAATGTAGAATTTACTTTGAATAATTGTGACTCGCGAGTTTCTTATATTTACTTACTCTTGCTATACCATATACTCCTCGTGACATACTCTCATGAAAAATGTATCCATATAAATTTAGAAAATAAAACTTGTATAAATAAATACAAAATTGACAATTTTTTTTTTTTTTTTTATATATTTCACACCCAAAAAAACCAAGCATACCAATTAGAATTCAACAAAAATAACTTATATTTTACAAAAACTTATGTTACAAAAGAATTTCGTTCCAAATAAAATGTAGGTATCGGATCCACTTTAGAATAAGTTCATTGTACCCTCCATAAATAAGTTCATTTCTATGGCTATGCATTGGGCATCCATAGAAAAGATTCCAAGTTATGAGAGATTGAGAGAATTAATACTCATTGAATATGAGTACGAAAGAGATGGTGGCAAGGTGATAAACAAACACGTTTTAGAGAGGCATATATGCAGATTGATAAGTTGATCTCAAACTCAGAAAAGGACAATGAAAAGTTTATCAGAAAGATTAGGAATAAAATTGACATCTGGAATAGAATTGAATTTCAAAGCCTTAAATCAAATTTGACTTTAAATCTGTTTGGAATTATGGTAGAAGTTAGACTTCCACTTATGTGATGGAAACTTTGACGTTGCGTTTTGGTTAATTCTAAAACAACTCATATCGTGGCTAAAAAATAAAATATATGAAACTTTAACTTTTCATTGTTAAAAATGGAGCGATTTGAATGCTCTATAGTCACTTTAATTCTTAAAAATATAACTATCGTTTTTCAAGGTAAATGAGAAATATTTATTACCTATCAATGTTAAAATTATTATTTGTAAAGATACCATTATTGTTGAAAATGTGAATAAAAATATTTAGATGTTGAATTTATTATTTTTCAAAGATATGATTATTGTTTAATGAATGAAAAGTATTAAATACATATTAATGTTAAAATTATTATTTGTCACATATGATTATTGTATATGAGGTGAATGAGAAATATTTACTACAAATTAAATCAAGGTTAAAATTATTGTTGGTTAGAGATGCCTATTAGATGAAACTCAAATATTTACTATAGATGAATGTTAAAATTATTATTGATAAGAAAAATGATTATTATTTAAAAATTTATTATATTTGTTAGAGGTATAATTATTTTTTATCAAATGAAAAAAAATATTGATTATAAATCAATGCTAAATATATTATTATATTAATTATAAATCAATGTTAAACATATTATTGATAAAAAACATGATTATTGCTTATCAAGTAAATTAGAAATATTTACTTTAAAATATTTTTTAGAATAAGAGAATGTTAAAATTATTATTTCTTAAAAATATGATTATTGCTTATTGGGTGAATCAAAAATATTTACTACAAAATATAAACATTGGAATAATGTTAAAATTATTATTTGTCAAAAAATATGATTATTGTTTACATGTGAATTAAAAATATTTACTATAAATATATTGGAATTATTATACATAGCATTTTGATTTGTGGGATATTAAAGAATACTCTTAATTTTATTAGATATTGATAAATACTTCTCAAAATCCTTTTGTTTAATTTCACTAAAAAAACCCAAAAAACATTAGAAATATATTGTTAAAGATTCATCTTCATGAATTTGACCAATAAAAAGAACTCATAGATTGAATAATTATAAAATATTTCTTTGAAGTGTAAAGTCGAATTAAATCGAATTAAAAATTTAACTTTGGCTGATTAAAAAGATTCGAGTATCTTGGCTGGATAAGAACTCTGAATAAAAAATCTTGGCTGGATTTTATTATTTCTCTTTGAAGTGTTCAAAGAGAATAAAGATCTAACTTTAGCTGAATAAAAAGATTTGACTAAGATCTGATGAACAAGGCGTCATGACAGAGTTGCACAGCACAATGTATTATATATTGACTCCAAGATGGATTATTTTGCCAACCCATTATATTCTGCTTTCCAGTCAATATGCAACCATGAAGATTCGTCTCATTTTTAATAGGGTGATATGCTATAGAAACTATTTTATCATTATAAATTATTCCTCTTTCATATGTGCAAGCCGACTAAAAGATTTGACTTCAGCTAAATAAAAAGATTTGACTTTATTGTCTGCTTAAAGTCAATCCTTGTTTAATGGTACATTGAGAAAACGCTTCATCCTTGTTTAACGGTACATTGAGAAATATTTGCAATATGAACAATTTGTTTTTTAAATTACACTTCTGAGATTTTGAATTGAGTAGAGAATCCAAAAACTTCGTATCACATCTTTGAAGGAAATTGCACTTTTTGAATCCATTCAAAAACATATGGAAAAACAATTTTAACAAGCTTGAACCCAATTTTATTTTTTTAATGAAAAATAAAATTGCATCTTAAATTTCAACTTAAAAAATTAAATTAAAAAAAACACAATGACAATAAAAGCGTTTCAATTAACCTATAGCCCCTACAGCAGATTTGATCCAATCCATGGTGGCAGTTTTGTTGTAGGCATGTTCTGATTTGGAGTGGTTTCAACTTGAAATGGGATTGCAAGAGTTGACTATTTGGGCTAGGACTTAAATTTGATGGGTATTTATCCGTGGGTCTTTGGGCTTGCTAGAAAAACCCATCTTCATCATTGATCACATCATGTAAACTCTGAGATAAGTAATAGTTCCAATAATTAGAAAGTTGATTTGTCATGTAAACTCATAAAACAAGCGGTTACAATTTACTGCCACCTTGTTATAAATCCTATCTCACAAGTTAAGCATCATGCTCACAAGTTACAAGGGGTCTTTGGGTGTGCTAGAAAAATCCCATCTCCATAGATGATCATGCAAGTTGAAGCTTGAAGCTTCAAGGATGAGGGTTGCAAGCCTATCTCCATACCATCATGCAATCTTGTAGGATGAAAATTGAAGGCTCAAAGGGAAGAAAATATCGAGATTAGGGAATACTACCCAACACCTACATGCAACCTCATAGAGAGGTAAGGCTCATGGATATTTGGTATAAAATTGCAATTGCACTTTATGTTTTTTTATGCAAGTATTGTCATGTTTTTCTTGTTTGAAGTATTTGAAATTGTGATTTTATAAGGGTCTTGTAAATTATCATGTTTTTATGTTCATGACAAAAGTTAAAAATAAAATAAAACAAGATATAATATTTAAAGGATGGGTAAAAATAAATATAAAACGTCATGTGAAAGCCAATTTTAAAAATAAACATGTCATGAAAAATTTACTTGATCGGTAAGAGTGTTTGTCAAATTTATACCCTGATTTGGGTAGACAGTTGGGCATGAAGACATCCCGCCACGTGAACAACTTGGGCATTGTGTGTATGTGCATGCCTACACCTTAAGGAAACAATTGGAAACTCAAGGGAGATATGGGCCTACCGGTCCACAAATAAGACATGGAGTACATGCAAAAGCCCTTAATTTAAGGGAGTGGTTAGACTTTCTTGACTATATAAAGTTGATAGCATAAAAAAATAGGAGTTCCATGGGACTTAACTCAGTAGTAGCCAAGTCTAAGGAGTGCAACTTGGAGAGTTGGGTCTTTCAATCAAGATGATTGAAGGGTAGATCACCAAGTCTAGGGTGTAGGTGATCTTGTGACTTGGAGTTTCTCAAGAAGTTCAAGCGTCCAAGAGCATATTAGAAGGGAATGCAAGTGGCAAACTTGATCCTAAGGAAAAAATGTATATTGGAGTAAGTCTTGAACTTAGGAAATTCTAAGTGGTGGAATTTCATATGTGACTTGGACAATCAAGATAGACTTGTCATGTCTTAGGCCATAGAATTCAAATGTAGATTGATGCAGCCCCCCTGCTCCCCCATAGGGATGCGCGACCTCCCAGTCAAGGATCTCCAATTCTTTGAGTCAAATGACTCTTTAGAACCTTGATAGTCCCATGTATTTATCAAACAAAGGCCCTTTCGGCTTGTTGGTGCAGGTTCACTGGTACCCACAACCTTTCCTTTCACTCCCCTACGAAATCTCTGAGTGTTGGTGTCAGCTCCTTTTCAGATAATCCCTCTCTAAATGTGACCTTGGCGATGACCACGTGATTGCAAGTGTGATCACAGGCAGTTTGGAGTCAAACTACTTTTGGGCCCACAATTATCCTCAAGCTTCCACGTGTCCTTCTAATGAAACCACGATTTGGATTGTGGCCCGCCCTCAATATTTTAAACTCTGTGCAATTGCTGTCCCCGCAATGCTATGGGATCATCGATATCACAATCTTGACGATAATGTCTAAATCGACGGTTCAGATCTGTGCCCTTCAATCTACGGACTAGCTCTATTTCTCCTAAATCAATGGATGCGATCTCTTCGTGATTCTGGACTTTGGGGTTTTGAAATATCAAACCTAACTCTCTTTTGTACTCTAATCCCCCAGAGCTGACGATCTGCGTACACCTATCCTGTGAAATCAACAATGTTGATCACTTTGGAACTCTGTACTCTGAAGTTCTCAAACTTCAACCCTTTCCTTCTTGGGATTTTATCCGAAGACTCTAATCCACTGATGCGTGTCTTCCTTGGATCAACGACTGCGATCTCTTCGCGTCTCCAGACTTCGGACTTTTCAACTCTCAACTTTTCTCTCCTCGTGAAGTATGCAGATTTTTGCCGTGTTTCCTCGTGATCTGATGATTGAGGATTACTTCGGGACTTTACCCAGAGTGGATGGATCTATGCCACATCTCTCCTAGATCCAATGACTCTAAATTACTTCGGGTCTTTGGGGTTCGACAATCTTAGTTCTTCAACTGAAATCCCACTACCATATACCCAGAGCTCGTGAATTGTTGACAAGTGTACCCTCGCAGATTGAACACTCTCGGCTCTTCAAGCTTCAGTTGTTTCAACACTTCAACCTTCACCTTCCTTTGGATCTTCCGACCTGTCGACAAGTGTCTTCCTGGACTCAACGATCCAGATTCACTCTGGCCCTTCGACTCTCTGTGCTTCAGAAATCTCAAGTTTCAAACTTGCTCCTCCCAGACTCACGATATCTGACGGCTCAGATCCACTCTAGTGATCTGATGCTTGAAGTTTACCCCGAACAATCTGACGACTCAGATTTTTTCCTGCAATCGGACGACTGAGATTCTACTTTGGGTTTCTGGCTCTTCAGGCTCCAGAAATCTCATTTCTCAACCCTGGTAAGGTTTCTCTCTTCTATGTGTGTGAAGCACTAAGGCTCGTGCACATGTTTTGTGAGCCAACGACCAGTGTCACTCCTCTCTCCTAAGATTCTGATCTCTTTGTGACTTAGAAACTTTCTAAGTGTTCAAAAGGCTTCAAACCTTTGCTCCTCCTATGAGTCTGACTCTTGGATCTTGTTAACACTTATGAAAAGTATTATCTCTTCTGAGATTTTTCCTTAAATGGATTTCGATTTCCCACACACACCTTGCATTCTCAGGATTTCGATAACTCAGATCGAAGGATTTCTTGAAAAGAAATTCTTCTCGCTCATCTGGTGTTCCTTTGTTCTGGTTCTTCGATGCTTGGTTGCTCCTTGATGTTGTGCACACCTTTCACCTGGTCTAAGTTTCCTTTTTTCTCTCTGAACTTCTTTGAGTCACTTTGAAACTCAATCGACGCACTCCTTGCGTTCAAGATGCACACTTTGCATACGAGTGTCAGAAGAGAAACAATTGAAACTCATCTAGTTTTGTCACGAACTCATACAGTCAATCTCTCTAACAATCATACATGAACGGAATAAACTAAAGAACACATCCAAAGAATGTAACATTCATTCATTCATGCATCAAATGAACCCATTCCAAGTGTTTGGGACAATTCTGTCTATTCTATTTATTCATGAAAACAAATTACATAGTATTTCTTCTACTCTACTCTGTTCTACTGATCTCTATCTCTATCTCTGATCTCCATCATCTATTCTATTACAATACAACAACAACTATCTAAGGATTGGCTCCATGAGATCTCTCGTCTTGTCTGCAACCTATCCTATCAAACTCTTAGCGGTTACCTACTTTGTCCTATTACAATAACTAACAGTTATTGCCATATAAGAGTCAACACTCCATATCTACAACCTCTTACAGTCCTTCATGACTTTACAAACAAGTTACATTTTTAAAATGTTGTTTACAAAATATCTCAATGACTCGATTTAATTCTGAGTTAATTTCTGATCTGAAATTATGTCATGTTGAGATGTCATTCCTTTGCCTCCACACTTGCGTCTTTGATGTTGAAGGCGATGCTCCTGCATCATAGATGTGGAGGATGTTTAGGATGATTAGTAGGCTCATTGACTGGAGACTCACTTGAAGAATATTAAGACCACTCACGTGGCAGGGTCACAAGTTTTGCAAGAGTAGTTCTACAAGTAGAGTGGCCACAAGTTAGAGTGGCTTGCCACTATTTGTTTTAATGTAGAGTAGTGGTGGTTGGCTAGATTCATGTTGTAAAGACATGGATTGTATTTTCTTATAAAAAAGTTTTAAGGTGCCTAGTGCGTGCACCGAACACATGTTATTATGTTGATGTGAAGTGTTTTGGTTAATTGGTTAAGTGTTGAAGATTAATAACTTAGGATGCTCTAGAATGCACAATTGGTTGGGACCTTCATTGTTTGTTGGTTGGTTGGTTATATCACTACTAACTAAACTTGGGAAAATTAGGGTTGGGTTATGTGTGAAGGAATAGTCCAATTGCAAGCAGTTTAGGGTTACCAACTCACTAGGTTTGTTGCAAGATAATCTTGCATGACTTGGAGTGGCACAAAATTGAAAAATATTCGGGGTGACTCTAGGGTCATGACAAGTGGCATCAAAGAGAACATTGGAAGAAAAGTTTTCTTACTCTTCACTACTATTGCTATCATTATAGGTGGTATCAAAGTGCTCTTCACCATTTTGTTTATTGTGACAAGTGGTTTCAAAGAAATCACTCTTCACCAAATTTTCGGAAGACATAGTGGGTAGAGGAGTTTCCTTTGTAGAAATTAGGGGATTTCACTAAAAAACAAGAGCTCTTCACCACTACTTGGAAAATGTTTTTTCATCATAGGTGTTTGCATTGTCTTATGTAGCGTTGTTGAGCAAGCAACAACTTCCCCACCATTTTTTTCTTTGTCATTTGAAGATGGCAAGAATGGGTTGGGGCCCCTCCTTTATTTTAGACTTTTGAACCTCTGTGACTAATTTCTAAGTTGATCACATAAATTAGAATATTTTTCATGCATCAGGTCTTTGAAACTCTTCTTAGATATTGTCAGGCCCTAGAAGTTGCATTTGATCTCTTGTTCCAACATTTTTGGAGCACTTTTTCCTTGTTGTGAGATTGAAAACTTGTGAAATATTCCTTTATCGCAAGAGACAAAAAAATCTCGTGGTGTGATGTATTGCATGAAAATTCACTTTGGTGAAATACACCATATCACACAAAAAAATGTTTCTTTTGCAATAAAGAAAGACTTAGAAAATTTTGGGAAATTTGGCATATCATGCATCTCAAAGTTTTTGTCTCTTGGACATGTCATGTCTTGCAAAATTTTCTCCTGGTGCAATACATCAAAATGTTACAAAACTTTCAAGGTTGTGATACATCATAAAGAAAATGATTTTATCTTCTCTATTTTGACTAATTGTTTTGAGGATGGATCCAGTTGGTGATCCAAAATGTTGAGAAATAGATGTCTATGTTAATGTTTTGGTAGTTGTGGGAGGTATTAAACTCCACATGTAACCTATGAATTAGAATAGAATATTATGGAAGAAAGTGAACCATTAAAAATATGTGTGGAACCCCTAGAAGTCAAGTCGTCCTAGAAGAATAAATAATATTAGAATATTATCTCTCAGAAATATAAGTCGGCTCCACAGGAAAAAGATATACAAAAAATATAATTACCAAAAAGTTAGGTTGACCCAGCCAGAAAAGTCACTGGACAGATTAATATAAATAGAGGACATTTTAGCTCATTTGGATACCTAGTCAAAGCGCAAGTCTTGTGGAGAGATGAAGTTGTATATGCAACTGTAGTTGCAAGGCGAAATAAGGGTGTATGGTCATCTCTTAGTCTTGATCTCTCTCTAGCACTATAAATTGATTCTCTTGGTGATATTGTTTCTAAGTATGGCACAAGGTTGAGAGAGTAGTGCAGTTGCAACTACTGCAGTTGTGTATGGCACTTATTCTGTGGATATGGAGACTCTCTCTCTTGTGCGCTACCATTAGAGAAGGAGTTCTCTACTTTTCTTCATTTGTTGTTGTAGTTAGAAGCTACGGTTTATCTGTTGGTTCTAGAGTAGGCTTGCTGGAATTATTCTAAGTAAAGGTTAGTGTGCTTGGTGGTGGAATATGTGAATGCCTATGGTTGGGTGAAAATGATGTGACACTGTCTATGGTTAAACGAGCATACCAAAATTTTAACATGGTATCAAAGTTGGTTTCCTTCGTAACAATCTAATTGTTGGAAGGAATATCCTTAGTTTCCCCCATTTTCAATCTCATTGAGAACTTACTGAAGTCACTAATAAGGTCACTCAAGTAGGGTGCATCTCTTCCCCGGATTAGATCTGCAAATTTCTGAAGTTGAGAAATTAGGGTTTCCTCATAAAACCCTAGGTCTGTAGTTATAGCTCCTTAGTTCTAGTTCCTTCATGCCAGTTGCTTCATGCTAGTTGCAGCACCGGTTGGAATTCCAGTTGTAGCACCAGTTATAGTGCCAGTTGAAACACTAGTTGCAGTTCTAGTTGCAACACCAGTTGCAGTACCAGTTGGAGTGAAAGTTTCTATGAAGTGTTGGGACTAATTTTTTGTTTTCCTAGTGCGCCTTACCCTAGCACATCTCTAGCTACCTTTAGATTACAAGTTGGATCACCTTTGAATTTTTGAGGTTCATCATTGCTTGTCGTTGTTTCCAGATGGTGCCACTACTTGTCGATGTTGTCAGAGGTATGCACTTATATATATTTAAACTGTATCACTATTTTGAGTGTGATTGCAAGAGAATTCATCTATTACAATCGTATATCCAGAGGGATCTCATACCCATCACATTCATAGGAAAAACAAACTCCAGGTTTGATTGTTTTCATATGCCTCTAGTTGTTATGGAATTATTGCAATCTTATGAACTTCTAGTTGTATTTTGATCTATTGAAGTTATAGTAACTTATGTTCAAAGTTAAATTTATAAGTTGACTCTAGTCAAAGTATTAGATTGATTAAGGTTTAGATTTTAGATTTTATTTGCATTATTCTCTAACTCAAATTTATGTCAAGAAAGCATATTGTCTTAAGTACAGGGGACATGTTGAAGAGAATACTTGTTATATTGAGTGAAGAAGACTCAAAATAAAATCAACAACACTTGTTCTTGAAGATAAGAATCTAGGTTCCAGGTTTGATTGATTAAATTAATAAGTTTCCAATTTTCAAATATCAAGTTTGATAATTGCTACATTACTAGTTGTGACAACAATCCTTGAAAGGTTCTATTACTGCTAGATACAATGAATACTTGGAAGCATGTGAGTACTATTGATATAAATGATTATTGTACTTGGTCGCAAGATGAACTAACATCTCCTCTAGGAGGTACTTCTTGTTTTGCTTCCAGGAAGGTCACCTTGGTAATGATATGATAATTACCATGAGATTTCCTTTTTATTCTTGTTGACATAGATATGTTCTTATGAAAATGATATTATACTTTATGTTCTTGTTTTCTTGTTCCAGACAATTTACCATGGAGGAATGATTGATCACAACACTAGAAGAGTGTTGTTCCTATTTCATATTATTGAATTTTAATTTGGTTCTTGTTCCAGGCAGGTCACAAGCAATAGCTTTGAGAAGGAGCTATTGTGATTATTGTTCTCGTTCTTGTTTTTATTATTATAAGATTATTATTCTTGTCTATTGTTTTTCCCTTTTTTTTCCTTGTTTCGGGCAGGTCACAGGTGATAAATATGAGAAATTTATAGTGATGGTTGCAGGAGACAACATAATAGATGGTCTCTAGTTTGAGACATGGAGTAGACTATACAAATAAGAAGTTGTGTACATGATCGTATACATCCATGTACTAAACAAGAAGAAGACGAAGAAGGTTACTTTTGTGAGATACATAGTATCTCATATGGAGATTTTGTTTAAGGAGGAGAAGCCTCCAAAGATGACCGAACAAATCACTCTAGTGCAATTGATCACTCTTCATATCATCAGGAAGAGTTAGTAGAGCTAGAATGGCCTACCCAAAATCGTTGCAGTAACCAAGAAGATACCAACGTGGTACCATGAAACTTTGTAGGATGCAACATTGATGAGCCATATCATGAGGAGCATATGTCTCTGAATATTATACAAACTATAAGGGATTCAAGCTTCAAAGGGAGAATGGAGACTCATAGACTTTCAGATTCAGATGGAAGAGAGAGGCATATTCAGGAACTGACAAACAGATGCCATGGGTTGAGAAGGCTAGATCGAAGCTTCAGAGGCTTCAAGGAGATATGAGATATTATGGGAAGATTGCCTTGCTTTAGTATAATTTGCTATAGTGACCGAGGGGGAAGCCAGTCAGAAGGAATGGGATATTATATATCATTTCCTTGGTTCCAAGACCAGAATGGAAGTCAGTGATGACTTCCAATTTGATCTACAAGATCAAGCATGTTGAAGATAAATATCCTAGAGATGTACAAAGCTTTATTTTTTTCTAGAGGACTCTCCCAGTAAGAGGAATAAGACTGTGACGAGACACTTGTTGCAATATATTGTTATCGATGAACATGTAGAAGATATTTTGACCAAGCCTCTATGAGGGACAAGATTGGAGTGGTCCAAATGTTTTTCTCCAGTAGTGATAATTGATGTATTCCCCAACAACGGGAAGTGTTGTGATCCCCAATAGTGGGAGATACTCCAACACAGGTTGGTATGCTAATCCAACGCAGGAAAGTATGTTACCCCAGCACAAGTTGTTATATTCTACTCCAATGCAGGTTGGTATGCTACCCCAACGCAGGAAGGTATGCTACTCCAACGCAAGCTGGTATGCTAACCCAATGCAGGTTGTTATGCTACCCCAACGTAGGATCGTATGCTACCCCAACACATGTTGGTATGCTAATCCAACATAGGCTGGTATGTTACCACAATGCAAGTTGGTATGTTACTCCAATGCAGGTTGGTATGTTACCCCAATGCAGGTTGGTATGCTACTCCAACGCAGGATGGTATGCTACCCTAGTGAAGGTTGGTATGTGTTGACGGGCGAAACAGTCCATCCGTCAATTGGGAGAGTGGAACCGGTCCGGGGTTGTCTAAATAACCCAAGCCGTTTGGTATGGACCACCCTGACGAGTTTAACGGCTCCGTTGGCCGCTCTGAGGTCTCGTAAGGAAACC
>ML788789.1:226223-251840 GCA_009831015.1 Picea engelmannii
TAGAAGCAAGTGAACCATTAAACAGATGTGTGGAAACCCTAGAAGACAAGTCAGCCTAGCAAAATAAATAATATTATAATATTATCTTCCATAAATACAAATCGGATACACAGGAAAAATATAAACATAAAATATAATTACCAAAAAGTCAGGTCATCCCAACAGTAAAGTCATTGGATAGATTAATATACATATAGGACGTTTTAGTTCATTTGGATACCCTGTCAAAGCACAAGTCTTGTGGAGAGATGTAGTTGCAGCTGCAAGGAGGAGTACGGTCGTATGGTCATCTCTTGGTCTTGGTCTCTCTCTAGCGCTATCAAGTGATTCTCTTGGTTATTCTCTTGGTGATATTATTGCTAAGTATGGCACAAGGTTGAGAGAGTAGTGCAACTACAGTTGTTGCAGGTGTGTATGGCACTTATTCTATGGATATGGAGACTCTCTCTCTCATGCACTACCATTGGAGAAGTAACACTCTACTTTTATTGAGTTGTTGTTGTAGTTAGAATCTAGGGTTTATCTGTTGTTTCTAGAGTAGGCTTGCTAGAATTATTCTAAGTAAAGGTTAGTGTGCTCAGGGGTGGAATATGTGAATGCCTATGGTTGGGTGACAATTATGTGACATTGTCTATAGTTAAACGAGCATACCAAAATTTCAATAGTCTGCTGTCTATTTTTTGAGTAAATTTAATAACCACTCCCACCATAGAAATACACAAAAAAATTGATTTTTCTTGTGACATATCATGCCTCTCTATGTGATAAAATTTTACAACATGTCGGTCTTGAAAATACTTTCCCTTGTGACATATCATGGCCAAGTTTTGAAACGTTATGACAATTTTCCTTTATTGCACCTAAGAAAAACTTCGAGTGTCCCGATATGTATCACACATTGAGAAATTTTCTCAATGAATGATATGTCACAAATTCAACAATTTTCTTGAAGTGATGAACCTCCCCCTTTGCACACATACCCATCTAACTTCCCACTCCACTTACCTCCTCTCCCAACCCCTTCTTCCCCTCCACTCCCTCCACCCCTCATCTCCACCCTCCCCCAGCCCACCACATCCCCACTTCCCATCTACCCCACCCTCACCTCTCCTCCTCTCCAGTATCCCTTTCATTCTACCTCACCCTACCCATTGGCTCCTTCCTCCTATCCTTCATTACCACTAGTCCTCCTCCCAAAATCATCTACTCTTCACCTTTTCTCACATCCATGTACTAAACAAGAAGAAGATGAAGAAGGTTACTTTTATGAGATACATAGTATCTAATATGGAGATTTTTTGTAAGGAGGAGAAGCCTCCAAAGATGACCGAACAAATCCCTCTAGTGCAATTGATCACTCTTCATATCATCAGGAAGAGTTAGTAGATCTAGAAGGGCCTACCCAAAATCATTGCAGTAACCAAGAAGATACTAGCATGGTCCCATGAAAATTTGTAGGATGCAACATTGATAAGCCATATCATGAGGAGCATATGTCTCTGAAGATTATACAAAATATAAGGGAGTCAAGCTTCAGAGGGAGAATGGAGACTCAAAGACTTTCAGATTCAGATGGAAGAGAGAGGCATCTTCAGGAACTGAAAAACAGATGCCATGGGTTGATAAGGATAGATCGAAACTTCAGAGGCTTCGAGGAGATATGAGATATTATGGGAAGATTGCCTTGCTTTAGTAGAATTTTCTATAGTGACCGAGGAGGAAACCAGTCATAAGGAATGGGATATATATTGTTTCCTTGGTTCCAATACTAGAAGGGGAGTCAGTGGTGACTTCCAAGTTGATCTACAAGATCAAGAATGTTGAAGATAAATATCCTAGAGATGTACAAATCTTTATTTTTGTCCAAAGGACTCTCCCAACAAGAGGAATAAGCCTGTGATGAGACACTTGTTGCAGTATATTTTTATCGATGAACATGTAGAAGATATGTTGACCAAGCCTCTGTCAAGGACAAGCTTGGAGTGGTCCAAATGTTTTTCTCCAATAGTCATAATTTATGTATTCCCCAATAATGGGAAGTGATGTGATCCCCAGTAGTGGGATATACTCCAACACAGATTGGTATTCTAATCCAACGCAGGAAAGTATGTTACCCCAACACAAGTTTCTATATGCTACTCCAATGCAGGCTGGTATGTTAACCCAATGCAGGAAGGTATGCTACTCTAGCACAAGATGGTATGCTAACCCAACGCAGGATGGTATGATACCCCAACGCAGGATCGTATGCTACCCCAACACATGTTGGTATGCTACTCCAACACAGGTTGGTATGTCACCATAATACAATTTGGTATGTTACTCCAATGCAGGTTGGTATGTTACCCCAACGCAGGTTCGTATGCTACTCCAACGCAGGATGGTATGCTACCCTACTGCACGTTGGTATGCTACTCCAACACAGGCTGGTATGTTACCCCAAAGAAGGTTGGTATGATACTCCAACACAGGCTGGTATGTTACACCAACATAGGTTGGTATGCTACTCCAATGCAGGATAGTATGTTACCCCAACGTAGGTTGGTATGCTACTCCAATACAGGCTGGTATGTTACCCCAGCATAGGTTGGTATGCTACTCTAACAAAGTTTGGTACACTACTCTGTGAAAGTGTAGAACTTCTTATGATGTATGGATTCATGAAATTAAACAAGACAATGGCCGAGGTGTGCAGAAGTGCAAAAGCAGTGATGATGATCATACCAAGAGGAATACCTTCTTTGTTTAGAGGCAGCGTTAAATTTTTTAATCAAATTCTGTGTGAGATGACGAGTTACTAGTTTTGTATGAACTAGATTTCGACCTGTAGTGTTAGAAATGATTCCCAGTTAGAGTGTCAATCAGTAGCATCGAAGGTTACTAGCTGGAGGTACAACCAATTGTGTTGGAGTTGTTTTCGAGTTAGATGGCTAATGTGTGGCTATGATGGTGATACTTGATTCGTTTAATCATATGATAGCTTGAGTGGCTATGGTGATGCTACCTATAGACTGGTCTACAATACCATGTGAGTCTTGCCCATTCCATGTGAGATGGATGGATGTGTTTGAGACAACTACATGGAGAACATCTTAGTTAATACCTCCCTAGCTAAGAGGGAGTGTTGATGTYTTGGTAGCTATAGGAGGTATTAACCTCCATGTGTAACCTATGACTTAGAATAGAATATTMTAGAAGCAAGTGAACCATTAAACAGATGTGTRGAAACCCTAGAAGACAAGTCAKCCTAGMAAAATAAATAATATTATAATATTATCTTCCATAAATACAAATCGRATACACAGGAAAAATATAAACATAAAATATAATTACCAAAAAGTCAGGTCAKCCCAACAGTAAAGTCATTGGATAGATTAWTATACATATAGGACGTTTTAGTTCATTTGGATACCCTGTCAAAGCACAAGTCTTGTGGAGAGCTGCAGTTGTAGCTGGAAGGAGGAATATGGTCGTATGGTCATCTCTTGGTCTTGGTCTCTCTCTAGCGCTATCAAGTGATTCTCTTGGTGATTCTCTTGGTGATATTCTTGCTAAGTATGGCACAAGGTTGAGAGAGTAGTGCAACTGCAGTTGTTGCAGTTGTGTATGGCACTTATTCTATGTATATGGAGACTCTCTCTCTTATGCACTACCATTGGAGAAGTAGCACTCTACTTTTATTGAGTTGTTGTTGTAGTTAGAATCTAGTGTTTATCTGTTGTTTCTAGAGTAGGTTTCCATAATTATTCTAAGTAAAGGTTAGTGTGCTCGGGGGTGGAATATGCGAATGCCTATGGTTGGGTGACAATGATATTGTCTATGGTTAAATGAGCATACCAAAATTTCAATAGTCTACTGTCTATTTTTTGAGTAAATTTAATAACCACTCCCACCATAGAAATACACAAAAAAATTGATTTTTGTTGTGACATATCATGCCTCTCTATGTGATGAAATTTTACAACATGTCGGTCTTGAAAATACTTTCCCTTGCGACATATTGTGGCCAAATTTTGAAACGTTATGACAATTTTCCTTTATTGCACCTAAGAAAAACTTCTAGTGTCACGATATGTATCACACATTGAGAAATTTTCTCAATGAATGATATGTTACAAATTCAACAATTTTCTTGAAGTCATGACCCTCCCCCTTTGCACACATACCCATCTAACTTCCCGCTCCACTTACCTCCTCTCCCAACCCATTCTTCCCCTCCATTCCCTCTACCCCTCATCTCCACCCTCCCCCAGCCCACCACATCCCCACTTCCCCTCTACTCCACCCTCACCTCTCCTCCTCTCCAGCATCCCTTTCATCCTACCTCACCCTGCCCATTGTCTCCTTCCTTCTATCCTTCATTCCCACTAGTCCTCCTCCCAAACTCATTTACTCTTCACCTTTTCTCACCTCCTCCCTCTTTTCCCCTTTCACCCCACCTTCTCATAGTCTCACCTATCTCCCTCTCTTCTCCCCCCTCTCCCTTTGCCTCCCATGTCCATACATATTCCCACTCTTATCACCTCCTCTCCCAACCTTCTGATGAGTGTATGTACGTATGTATGTGTATATGTATATATTTATGTATTTACAAAAGCACTTTTGTAAATTTGCATATCATATGGAAGTGCTTCCATAAATACGAATATATGGAAGCACTTCCATATAATATGGACATTTACGGAAAGGACTTCCTTAAATGCGCATTTACAGAATTTCTTATGTAGATGCACATATACAGAAAGCGCTTCCATAAATTTTCATTTATGGAAGCACTTCTATAAATTTGCATATAGGGAAGTGATTTTGTATATGTGCATATACAAGAAGCATTTACATAAATGTGCATTTACGTAAGGGAATCCATATATGTAAATTTATGGAATCACTTTCCGTATATTCACATATACACTTTCTGTATATGCGCATTTACGAAAGAACTTTCTACATATGCGCATATACAGAAGCGCTTACGTATATGCGCATTTATGGAGGCTCTTTTTCTATATAAACATATACAAAATCTCCTCCATATATGTGCATATGTTGAAAGTGCTTCTATAAATGCACATATACGAAAGTTCTTCCATATATGTGCATTTACGAAAGCACTTTACACATAATATGCACATTTAAGGAAGCAATTCCATAAATGTGTATTTACGAAATCGCTTTTGTATAATATGTGCATTTACATAAGTGCTTCCATAAATGTGTGCATATTATACCCATAAATACACATTTACAATATCGCTTCCATAAATGTGCATATTATATGGAAGCACATCCATATATACACATTTACATAATCACTTTTCATATCTGCACATATACGAAAGTGCTTTCCGTATATATGCATATATGGAAGTTCTTTCCGTATAAATGCATATACGGAAAGAACTTCTATAAATGCGCATATACATATGTGCTTACATAAATGCACATTTAGGGAAGCACTTTAGGTATACACACATATGCAAAAACATTTCAGTAAATGTGCATCATGGATGATTTTAGGGGCTAAATTTCGTTCATGGGCTAATTTTCCATGGTTTTTCCAAAAATGAGATTCACTATTTTAAAAATGATTCGCCCAAATTCTATAGGATAAAATTGTTTTACCTTAAAAATCGCCAAAATTTTATAAAAATATATAAAATCCTTAGAAATTTGAATATTTTTACAAAAATATCGCCAAACATTTATAGTTGGCATATGAAGGATAAGTAAGATTTGCTAAGGTTTCTACATTTTAAAATAAATTTCCATCCTTAAAATCACCCCTGATGTGCATATATGGAAGCGCTTCCATAAATGCGCATATTATATGAAGCACTTCCATATATGTGCATATATGGAAGTGCTTATGTAAATGCATATATTATATAGAAGCATTTCCATATATGCGCATTTAAGAAAGTGCATCTGTAAATGTGCATATTATATGGAAGCGCTTTCATAAATGCACGTAAATGGGCATTTACTGAAAAGAATTTCCATAAATGTGCATATATGGAAAGCACTTCAATAAATATGCATTTACGGTTTCGCTTACGTAAATGCGCATTTATGGAAGAACTTTACGTATATGTGCATATACATAATTGCTTCAGTAAATGTGCATATACGAAAGCGCTTCTGTAAATGCGCGTATTATATGGAAGTGCTTCCATATATGCACATTTAGAGAAGATATTTTGTAAATGATCATATTATAAGGAAGCACTTATGTAAATGCACATTTACAGAAGAACTTCCATAAATGTGCATTTACGGAAGTTCTTTCATATAATATGCGTATTTACAAAAGCACTTCCATATAATATGCGCATTGACAAAAGTGTTTCCTTAAATGCGCATTTACAGAAACACTTCGGTATAATATGTGCATTTACGAAAGCACTTCCTTAAATGTGCATATATGGAAGTGCTTCCATATAATATGATAATTTATGGAAGCGCTTATGTATATGCGCATTACTGAAGCACTTCCATAAATACACATATATGGAAGCATATTATATTGAAGTGCTTCTGTAAATGTGCATATAGGAAGCACGTAAATGCACATTTAGGGAAGTTATTTAGGTATATGTGCATATACGAAATCACTTCAGTAAATATGCATAAAGGGAAATGCTTCCATAAATGCACATTTTTTTTTCCTCAGAACCGTAAATGCACATATTATATGGAAAAACTTCTATATATGTGAATTTATGAAAGTGTTTCCATAAATACGTATATTATATGGAAGCGCTTCCATATATCTGCATTTACAGAAGCGCTTCCATAAATGTGAATATTATATGGAAGCGCTTTCATAAATGCACAGTTACGGAAGTGCTTCCGTAAATGCACATATTATATGGAAGTCCTTCCGTAAATACATAAATAAGGAAGCGCTTATGTATAATATGGACATTTACGAAAGCACTTCCTTAAATGTGCATTTACGAAAGAGCTTCCATATAATATGCACATTTACAGGAGAGCTTCCATAAATGCGCATTTATGGAAGCGCTTCCATAAATGTGCATTTATGGAAGCGCTTCCTTAAATGCGCATATTATATGGAAGCTCTCTTGTAAATGCACATTTATGGAAGTGCTTCCATATAATATGTGCATTTATATCCCCAAGGATTATCTCAAGTGGTTCTGAGCCAGACGTGAAGCTATCCCCAACGGAGGAAGTTACTGGTTCAAATCTTGTGTTCCCCCTTAGGGTTAGGCCTTGTAATTAGGGCCAACGGTTTACCCCATTTACAATCCACGAAGTGAGGAAGTACTTGGCGGTTTCCCATGAGATATACCAACGGAATATATATATATATATATATATGCACATTTATGTAAGAAATTTGTAAATGCACATATATGAAAGCGCTTCCATATAATATACGCATTTATGGAAGCACTTCGATAAATGCACATATATGGAATTGTTTCCATATAATATGTGCATTTACGGAAGAACTTCCCTATATGCGCATTTACTGAAGTGATTTTGTATATGCACGTATACCTAAAGCACTTCCCTAAATGTGCATTTACATGTTTTCGTATATGCATATTTACAAAAGCACTTCCATATAATATGCTTCCATTTATGTGTATTTATGGAAGTTCTTCAGTAAATGCGCATATACGGAAGCGCTTTCGTAAATTCACATATTATATGGAAGTGCTTCCATATATGTGCATTTACAGAAGCACTTCCATAAATGTGCCTATTATACATAAATGCTTCCGTAAATGCACATTTATGGAAACACTTTTGTAAATGTGCATATTGTATGAAAGTGTTTTTGTAAATTCACATACTAGACAAAAGCACTTTCATAAATAATCACTTTCGTAAATGCGCATTTACAAAACTGCTTATGTAAATGCGCATTTACAAAAGTGCTTTCGTAAATGCGCATTTAAAAAAGCGCTTCCATATAATATGAGAATTTATGAAATCGTTTCTCTAAATGTGCATATATGGAAGCACTTCCATACAATATGCGCATTTACAGAAGCACTTCCTTATATGCACATTTACTGAAGCGATTACGTATATGTGCATATATGTAAAGTGATTCCATAAATGTGTATTTACATAAGCGCATCCGTATATGCGCATGTATGGAAGTGCTTTCCATATATGTACATTTATGGAAGTGATTTTCAATAAATGTGCATTTATGAAAAACACTTTTGTAAATGTGAATTTATGGAATCACTTCCATATAATATGCACATTTACTGAAGTGCTTCCATAAATGCGCATATATGGAAATGCTTCCATATAATATACACATTTACAGAAGCAATTTCATAGATGTGCGTATATGGAAGTGCTTCCATATAATATGTGTATTTACAGAAGCACTTCCATATATGTAGATTTACTGAAGTGCTTTCATATATGTGCATATACCTAAAGCGCTTCCCTAAATGTGCATTTACGTAAGCACATATGCAAATTTACAAAAGTTCTTTTCATATATGCATATATATGGAAAGCGCTTATGTATATGAGCATATACGAAAAGTTATTTTATAAATGTGCATATATGGATGCGCTTCCATGTAATATGCACATTTATGAAAGTGATGTCATAAATGCATATTTATTATGGAAGTGTTTCCATATAATATGTGCACATTTATGGATTCACTTCTGTAATTGCACATATTATATGCACATTTATGGAAGCACTTTCCACATATGCACATATACAAAAAGGATTTTGTATATGTGTATATATGAAAAGGGCTTATGTAAATGTGCATATACGTAAGTGATTCTAACTTGTGGCCACTCTACTTGTATAACTAGTCTTGCAAAACTTGAGAACCTGCCACATTTGTGGTATCAATCTTCTTCAAATGAGTCTCCAATCAATGATCATGTTACTCACCCTAAACATCCTCCACTTCTGCACTTAAATATTATGCCCTATGGCATGCCAAATCTATCTCGATTTTCCAAGTCACATATGAAATTCCACCACTTAGAATTGCTTAAATTCAAGACTTACTCCAATACACATTTTTTCCTTAGGATCAAGATTTCCACTTGCATTCCCTTCTGATCCGCTCTTGGACACTTGAATTTATTGAGCAGCTCCAAGTCACAAGATCACCTACACCCTAGACTTGGTGATCTACCCTTCAATCATATTGATTGAAAGACCCAACTCTCCAAGTTGCCGTCCTTGGAATTGGATACCACTAAGTTAAGTCCCATGGAACTCCTAATCGTTCATGCAATAAACTTTATATAGTCAAGAACGTATAACCACTCCCTTAAATTAAGGGCATTTGCATCCACTCCATGTCTTATTTGTCGACCCATAGGCACATGTCTCCCTTGAGTTTCCAATTGTTTCCTTAAGGTGTAGGCATGCAAATACACACAATGACCAACTTGTTCACATGGTGGGATGTCTTCATGCCCAACTATCTACCCAAATCATGGCATATATTTGACGGGCACTCTTACCGATCAAGTAATTTTTTTATGATAGGTTTCTTTTTAAAATTTCCTTTTACATGACATTTTATATATATTTTTACCCATCTTTCAAATATAATATCTTATTTTTTTTAAAACTTTTGTCATGAACAAAAAACCATGATAATTTCCAAGACCCTTATACAATCGCAATTTCAAAGACTTCAAACAATAAAAACATGATAATGCTTGCATCAAAAAACATAAAGTTCAATTGAAATTTTATACCAAATATCCATGAGCCTTACCTCTCTATGGGGTTGCATGCAGGTGTGCCAGTATTCCCGAATCTCGATATTTTCTTCCCTTCGAGCCTTCAATTTTCATCCTACGGGATTGCGTGGTGCTATAGAGATAGGTTTTTTCCAGAACATCCAAAGAATCAGTGTGGATGTAGTATGTGTACTCAAATCAATAACCATCGATCTTTTATTCCCTCTCATCGTTGAAGCTTCAAGCTTCAACTTGCGTCATCATCTATGGAGATGGGATTTTTCTAGCACACCCAAAGACCCCCTGCAACTCATGAGCATGATGCTTAGCTTTTGAGATAGGATTTATAACTAGGTGGCAGTAAGTTGTGACCACATGTTTTACAAGTTTACATGAAAAATCAACTTTCTAATTATTGGAACTAGTACTTATCTCAGAGTTTGCATTATGTGATTAATGATGGAGATGAGTTTTTTCTAGCATGCCCAAAGACCCACTGTGAGTGTAAATCCTCCATTGTGATTGTAAATGATTTATAACCTATTCACCAGCTTAGAACGATTACTTATGTCAAAGTCATAAATATTATATATAAAAAATTACCCATGTATATATATACATGGGTAAATTTTTAAGATGTCTATCAATTTGATGGTTTTAAAAATTAAGTAAACATCAAGTGTAAATTTTAAAATGGTCACTATTTGACAATTAAATAAGAAAAAAATGGATAAATACCCATCAAATTTATCCCTAGCCCAAATAGTCAATTTTTTCAATCCCATTTCAAGTTTAAACCACTCCAAATCATGGAACATGCCTAAAACAAGGCTGACAATAAATGTAATCTAGTTGCCAACTCCAAGTCTTATCTAGTTAATGCCACCTTGAATTGGATCAAATCTTCCACAAGCGGGAGTTATAGGTTAATTAAAACTCTTTGATTGTCATTGTTTTTTATTTTATTTTTTATTTTTAAAGTTGAAATTTAGGATGCAATTTTGTAAGGACAAAGAGTTTTCACTAGCTAGCATATAGATGATGGCGTTGCCAGAGAGCCCACACACCTTAAGCCAAACACTTTGTAGGAAAACCTTGACCAGTAGATTCCAGGGCTAGACCCCAACGAAGACTTTCACCGATGGAACGGATAACAACATCAGTCCTCCGAGTGACCACACAACCTCGATCTCCAAACCTACCTCCTCTGCAACTTGAACGTCGACTCGCATATGCAGCGAAAACAGGCCTCGCCGAGACAACGAAATGGGCCTCCTATGCCACTTGAGGATGATGAAAACACCAAGGGGGACGAAGATATGGATAGGTATGGGATCTCCTTTATACCATTAATCTATATACTTTTTCATGACCATGAATTAGTTAGGAAAACAGATATTATAAAAGACCTCAAAATGAAACTAATAAAAAAATAGTTTCAGTAATCGGATTGATAAACGTTTTTGGATTCATCATAAGAACAAAGAAATAAGAATATAGAGTAAAGAATCAATAAATAGATCAATGTATTCATAGAAACAATTCCCGCCAGTAGCAAGGCCATTAATGTAGTATATGATGTATGACCAAAAAAATTGTATATCCAAAAATTTAGCTACAGTCGCATCATCAATATGATCAAATAACAAAACAATGTAACCCTATTTTTTCCTTCCTAACCAAGAATTCAATAAATTTGAGGTCTCATCTCTGTTAACGCTCTTTGACGGAGGAGAAGTTGTTATATTCTTGAACCCACAGAAAATAATTTACAGCACAAACATGCACAGAAAACAGTCACACAAGCAAGCAAGGATTTACGTGGTAAAACCCTCAGGGTGAGGGAAACATTCACAGGACAATGGCAGCATCATTCTATTAGTAGGAATCAAGATATTACATCCAGCCTTAGGCAACCGGACAACCCAGGAGAGGGCTTGAAGCCCCTGTTCATTAAATTCCTCCAAGGCAGTCACGTTTATACACCTCTTCCTTCAGTTAGACTAAACTGAAAACAATAAATGTTTCTCCTATTATTGTTGAGTAGTTCCAACAAGATTTTGTTGGAAAAAACCATCGTGAACAACTAGACCAAAATTGGTCAATTAGTTGTCACTTCCCAACAATATCCACCTTGACAACAATTTACCTAATGTCATGCCATTGTCCATTCATCACCTTCTTGCAAGCTAAAGATAGGTGATACTAGTGCTTCCAAAACCGAAACACCCATTTCACTGCTCCACCTGGATTTGTCATGTGGCCACTAACAACACCAACTGGACATGAAATATCTCATCCTTTCATCGCAACCATCAATCTTTCTACTAGCATACTATACATGAGACATACAACCATTTTCTTCTTCATCACTTGGACACAAACCTGAAGAAAACTTATAATGGAAAGCCAAAAAAGATTTTACCAGTTTCACATCATTCATACCAAATTTCCTGAGTATCGTTACCATGTACTCAAGTTGTGATAACCCAAAAACTTACCATCAATCCCATCTTTGTGAATTTGTATGCTCAAGATTGTTCTGCTGCTCCCAAATCTTTCATATCGAATGTCCAAGTCAACTGAGCCAACCTGTTGATCTTAACCATGCTACTTCTTGCTACAACCATATCGTCAACAATTTAAACACCAAGATAGTGAGTACCATAAGCACAATGGTTACCTTCACTTCTTGTAAATCTTGGCTCACCATGAAGGAATCAACTTCTTGTACCAATTTCCCGGATGCACTTTCCAGGCCATACAATGAATTCTTGAGCTTTGCAAACAACTCTTCTGTCACGATCCTGAGCACCTTCAGTGCTCCACCTCGAACACTGTGTTCGAGGCCTTCGTCAAAACAAGATGAATCCAACCAAGTAAGCTCGACACAAGCTCACCTCCAGGCAACTTTCAATGGAGTCCCATAGGTCCACCTTAACATGAAAATTTCCCTGACCAAAACCGACCAAGCCGTCCAAGTAAGCACTCACCGCTCACCTCTAGGCCAATTTACAATCGATTTTTTCCGAGCCTAAACATACTTCATTACATGCAATTTCATGGACATTAAACTACGGATAACAAACATGACCCAAAACCCACCCCCTATCACCTAAGTCTACATCTAGACTTTACCGGGGAAAAACATGCGTACGCATGCCTATCAAGGTCTTATAGCCGTATGCCCAATTACATGCAATAAATTTACAACTCTATTAAAAAATTCTCATAAGGTAACTACCATTATCGTCCGTTGTTTCACCATTCCATGCCGCTTGACGATTCCAGATCACATCCCCACCAGTTTGCTCCAATGGTGGCCCTGCGACCATCTTTCTCTACATCCTCATGTGATGACTCCACCATGGCCGCTGCCACCATGCATCTTCCACAACATCCATCTTGTGTTTAGATAGTGATCCATGGCGTTCTACTTGCTGCCTCCTGGTGACAATTGCCCTCTCTAATGAGGACTCAAGCCATAAAAATAGCCTGCTTTGGTTAGCAAGCAACTCACTCTGATCATTCGGTAACCTTCGAATCGAGCAGATATAGTCCATAAAATTTTATAGCTTCTACTAGATCATGGATACCTCATGCACATATAATTTGATAAATCGTGGTCTTGGACAAAAAATCTCTTCCCTACCGTCAAGCTCCTCTATGGCACAGACAGTGGAAAATGCATGCTCAGGGACTGGTGGATCTCTTCACATAAGATGTTATGTCTTCTTCTCCCGACTCTCCACCGAAATGCATCCATAGGGGATGTCATCAACCCTCTTGTCTCCATGCCTTCATCTACATACCACACAGTGCATGATTTATAGCTTCTGACTATGCGTATCTGTCCATCAATGGGACACAATGAAGTGTCTTGATGTATGCTTCAACAACAAGTTCCTTTAAAAAAAAAATGATATCATCAGATCATTCTACGCCTCCAACACACGCAAAACCATGCCGATTTCCAGTCATTCTCCTTGACAATGAAGCTTTCTCCTTGACAACGAATGCTCCTTTAATAACATCTACACAATGGATTTCTTGCATTGATCAACACAGGTATGTTGAAGAATTCCATTTATTATGTCGTCAATACAACGATGCCTCTACCAAGCAGCTCTTCCCTGTCAAATCATAGGCGATGGCTCATCCCAAGAAAAATGCCTCACTGATCTACATTTTACAGCCTTCTGTCTCTCAATCTCCACAGGTCTAGGACCTTGAAGTTCATGATCTCTCCAACAACAATCACGATTTTATAGAAGTGCTTTCTTTTGGGACATGATCGACTTGATCGAGATGGCTCCTTATTTGACATGCATCTACACCTCCTCACTAAGGCCGAGACACCCTCCATAGGCACTCACGTGCTCCTGAATTTCCAGTAGCACCCAACAGCTCTTCCTCTAGCGACGTGGACTTCTCTGTTGTTGTCGATCCTTCTACACGAGATCCTTTTCTTTCACATAATCATCCAAGTGCTCTCACCTTGGCAATGCTTCAACCTTGCAGTAGCGATCTTGAACAAATAAGTGGCGGCTTCTCCAGATTGAACAATTTGGTAGCCTCAAATCTCCATGTGATCTCACGCGAGTGAAAAACAACCCAGGGATTCTTCAAGGATTGGTCTCTTACAGCGATGGATGCAAAATACAGGTCTGTGTCTCAATGCTATTGATCTCCAACTCTGTCTCAAATCTTCTTTCATACTTGACAAACTGTGATTACAGTTGTGGCTCTTCCCTTCAAAAAATGATGACTCCTTTTCTAACCATGGTCTTCCACAACGACATGTTCAAAAATCCGTCCAAGGGAAAAGTGACTCTCCCAAGACTACGCAGAATGACTTTGTGTGATCACAACTAAGCTCTCATATTTGCTACAACATGATATACTCATGCTAATCAGATGACACGACTCTTTGTTATAGCAGTTTCACAACAGATGATGTGTTTCTCTGTTATTCCATGTTGCAATCTCTCATTCAACTCAACGCTATGATACCACTTGTTATATTCTTGAACCCACAAAAAATAATTTACAACACAAACATGCACAGAAAACAGTCACGCAGGAAAGCAAGGATTTACATGGTAAAACCCTCAGGGTGAGGGAAACATCCACGGGACAATGGAGGCATCATTCTATTACCAGGAATCAAGAGATTACATCCAACCTTAGGCAACTGGACAACCCATGAGAGAACTTGAAGCCCCTGCTCATCAAATGCCTTCGAGGCATTCACGTTTATACACCTCTTCCTTCAGTTAGACTAAACTAAAAACAATAAATGTTGCTCCTATTATTGTTGAGTAGTTCCAACAAGATTTTGTTGGAAAAAACCATTGTGAACAACTAGACCAAAATTGGTCAATTAGTTGTCACTTCCCAACAGAAGCAAGGCCCAGAGTTGTTACAGGAGCAACAACAAGAATGTCAATAGCTACAGAAAATGAAAAAACTAAAAAAAAAATAATATATTTACTACCTGGAATATCACCAAAAAATTCGGCAGAAACAGAGTCAGAACTCGAACTAGAAACCTTTTACCGTTGCATTCACTGAAAGGGGAGTGGTGACCTTGTTCAAGAACATATTGACAAAAACAAATTCACTATTATTATGAAGAAAATATGTTATTTTTATCAAGTGTTTTGCATGGGAAATACATCCATTCTTTTGAAGCTTGTTGTGAGTCGGTAGTTATGGGATAGCTCAAAAATAATAAACAACCCACAACTCTGGGGTATTCATTAAGCGCGTTGCGCGGGACATTCAAAATTCAAATTTCAAAATCGAAATGCCAAGAGTGTGTCTTGGGAAGTGATCCACTTTGAAGATATCTTCTTTCATTCTATGATCTGGGCTGGAGGATGGTGGTTGTTGTTAAAATAATAGGTGTTCTTGTTTCACCATAGACAATATCACTATATTGTCACCCAACCAGAGGAATGAAGGCCATCCCCGAGCACCTTAACCTTGACAGAAAGATTAATTCCGGAAGCAATCACTAGAACCAATAGCCAACCAAGCTAGCATACCTCTCTCCAAAGCTAGCATACCAAGCAAAAGGTCCAAACCATAACCAAAGACCAAATCACCATTGCAGCAGTTGCAACTCTCCAGCATTCATGTGCACCACTAGTCCTTATGCAATTGTGAGAGTGAGTGAGTCAAAATGAGATCAAGAACCCTCTATTTATAGTCCTCCAAGTCACTTAACTGGGCCGACTTCTTCTCTTGGAGGCTAATAACTTAATATAAATTATTCTCTTGAGCCAACTTGTCTTCTAGGGTTATTACCCAACTAATTAGGGTTTCTCTTGCTTCCCAGACTATTCTAGTCTTGTCAAAGGTTACATGTAGAGGTCAGTACCTCCCACAACTACTTTAACATCAACACTCCCTCCTAGCTAGGGAGGTATTACAGGAAATGGTCTTCATCACAAACAGACCATTCATCCGGTAGCAACACCAATATCCACACAATCTATCTCATGATCACACATCACTATCCAACACTAGTGATAGTCTCCATGGAAATTAGAATGTCATCCAATAGAACACAACTATGTCTATCCATGGTAGTATAAAACTACTATCCAGTGGTATACAACCACTCCTAGTAGCACACAACTACTAACCAGTGACATATAGTCACTACCAATGGATCACATCCACCACAATAGCATAAAACTATTGTCCAAAGACATACAATTTCCACAAAAATTATATCATCCGATATCATCCTACATAAACAATGTCATCAGATGCATCACCTCTAAGCCATACTAGCATGATGTGAATGCATCATATCTAAGTTGTACTGGCATGATCTGGAGTATCATCTACATCATCTCTAAGTCATACTAGCATGAACATAACTAACATGATGTCAATGCATCATCTCTAAGCAATATGTCTGCCTCTAAGATGCACTCACATGATGTAGACCAATGCCTCACTGTGTCACCTCTAAGATGTATGATCATCTCTAAGCCGTATGAGCATGACATATCTAGTATGATGACAATGCATCATATCTAAGCTATATGCCACATCTAAGTTGTACTCGCATGATCATATCTAGCATGACACGATCCCTCCTGCATCATCTCTAAGTTGTATGATCATCTCTAAGTCGTGCTAGCATGACATATCTAGCATGATGCCAATGCATCATATCTAAGTTGTATGCCACCTCTAAGTTTTACTCTCATGATCATATCTAGCATGATGCGGCTCACCAACATCATCTCTAAGTTGCACTAGAATTATGCAAGCATCATCTCTAAGTTGTATTTCCAACTCTAAGTTGTACTAGCATTATGATCCCCATGCCACCATATCAACAACTCCAACCATATGTATCATATCTAAGCTATAATAGCATGATCATATCTAGCATGATGCAAGCATCATCTCTAAGATGTATGACCATCTCTAAGTTGTATTAGCATGATACAGATTCACAACTCATTGATAGTCCATGATGCCACATATCAGTTCTCCCTCCCAACCGAGAAATTCACTTCCTCCATTTAAACCAAGGGAGAAATCTCCACGAGCCCCATCTTGTCCCTCAAGTATGAAAACTTTATCTTGGACAAAGGCTTCATCAAAATATCTGCAGTATTCTCATAAGTGGAGATATACTGGAGATCCACTTCTCCCCTTTGGACTTTATCACAGAGAAAATAATACTTGATCTCAATGTTCTTCGACCTTTCATGGAACAATGGGTTTTCTGAGAGCTTCACACAACTATGGTTATCACAATATATCATGGTCGAATCCATCACCTGATCAAACAGTCCAAAAACCATCTTACACAGCCACACTGCTTCCGTACAAGCATCACAAGCTGCAATATACTCTGCTTCCACAGTGATGAGTGCAACAGACTTATGTTTTCTGCTAGCCCATGAAATCATAGCAGAACCCAAACTAAAACACAGTCCATAAGTACTCTTTCTATCTTCCACACTCCCTTCCCAATCTGAATTAGTAAATCCATGTAGATTTACTTCACTATTTGAGGCATATCTCAAACCATACATTATCATCCCATGAAGATATCTCAAGATATTCTTTGCATCCACCCAATGCTCTTGTCTAGATTCCACCTAGAACTGGCTCAACATGTTCACAACAAATCATATGTCCGGCCCAGTATTCTCAAACACATCAAGGAGCAAATCAATTGCTAGTACACAGATGAGTCTATTGGATCAGAATTGGAGTCTCTCAACTTCCTCAAATATGCTACCATGGAAGTTGCCATGGATTTGCAATCCATCATCCCAGAATTTTGAAGGATCTTTACAATGTACTTCCCTTGTCCTAGGAATACTTCACCACACTTCTACCACACTTCTAGTCCCAAGTAGTAGTGCATGAGACCAAGATACTTCATATCAAATTCAGTGGATAACTCCTTCTCACACTGAATAATGAGAGGCTCTGCACCTGTTAGGAACTAATCATCACCATATAACAGTAGAATCACAGGTGCATTATTCACAACTTTGTAATAGATATTTGGATCAGCATGACTCTTATAAAATCCAAGTCTTGTCAAGTAGCTATCAATACGTGCATACCAATCTCTTAGATCTTGCTTGATTCCATACAATGCCTTCTTCAATCTGCATACATGGGTTTCTTTTGGGTGTACCTCAAAACCTTGAGGTTGCTCTATATATACTTTTTCCTCAATCACTCCATTTAGAAAGGAAGTATTTGCATCTATCTTATGTAAACTCCAACCCATGGAATCTGCTAGAGATAGTATCTCTCTGATAGATGTATATTTGGAAACCAGATCAAACGTCTCATCATAGTATTCTCCCTCCTGTTGGGAGAACCCTCTAGCCACAAATCTCTCCTTGTACTTATCAATACTTCCATCTATAGTATGCTTTATCTTATACACCCACTTTGAAGTGACTACATACTTCTCTTTAGGTCTTGACACAACTTCCCATACATCATTCTTCATGATGGATTGGTATTCTTCCATCATGGCCTCCTTCCATTCTTTCTTCTTAATTGCTTCCTCAAAGGTGGAAGGTTCTGCATTAACCAAACTTTTCATGAGTGTCACATAATTAGTGAACATTTTGGTTTTCTTGCTTTGTCTGAAAGTACCAATGGGAGCCTTCTGCTTTTCTGCTTCCTGCTAAGTAGTTTCAATCCATGCTAGTCTTTTTCTTGTCTTAGGTATAATAATTGGTTCCATAGATTGACGTGGTGGTTCTTGTTCTTCATTATATTGTTCCAGAGAACATGTACTTTCTTCTTTGGTATCTTCATGTTCCTATTCTTCGTTGGATTCTACAGGTTCTTCTATAGACTTCTTAAATGAAATTATTTCATCAAAAGTTATGTCTTTACTTATTTTAAACTTATGTTGACCTGGAACATAGATTCTATACTCTTTTGATGATTCACTATAACCAATGAATATTCATCTCTTTCCCGAGGGATCCACCTTCTTTATCTTATCCTTGGGGACATTAATGTATATAGGACATCCAAAGATTCTCAAGTGTTCAATGCTTGGCTTCTTTCCTGAGAAGGATTCTTAAGGAGTCATGTTCTTCAATATTCTATGTGGACTTGAATTCTGAACATAAACAATTGTCATAGCTGCTTCTCTCCATAGAAACATAGATAAGTTCTAATCATTCATCATTGCCTTGAATGATTCTTCAATGGTTCCATTCTTTCTTTCAGCCACACCATTTTGTTGAGGATTGTGAGGGACAATGAGCTCCCTCCTAATCCTAGCTTCTTTACAAAAGGAAATGAACTCCTTGGAGGTGTAGTCTCCTCCATTATCAGATCTTATTGTCTTGATCTTCTTATCATTTAGGTTCTCTACTGCAGCCTTGAATTCTTGGAATTTTCTAAATTCTTCATTCTTAGTCTTTAACATATACAACCATGTATTTCTTGAGAATTCATCTATGAGAGTTACATAGTAAAGAGATCCTCCTAGAGACTTCACTGGCATAGGTCCACATACATCTGAATGTATTAATTATAAGATCCATTTGGATCTATTCTCACTGCTTGGAAATGATTTTTTAATGTTCTTCCCGAGTGCACATCCTCTACACACACCTTCATGTAGTGATTGTAATTCTGGTATTCCTACAACCATATGTTTCAGGGATGGAAAGGATTGATAATGAAGGTGATCATACCTTATATGCCATAACTCACTAGGGTTTATTTCGTCATGTACTAGGGCTTGAGTATTCTAACCTAGGAGTTTATATAACCTTTCTTCACGAGTTCCAATAATTCTAGAGTTTTCTATCTTGGATTCTTTATATCATACAAGAACTTTTCCATCCACAAAATCTACTCTATCTCCTTTCTCTTCCAAACAAGAAATATATACTAGATTCTTTTTCAAACCAGGAACATATAAAACATTACTAAGATGAATAGAGTTACCCGATTCCATCTTGATAGTAGCTTGTCCAATTCCCTTGACTGCATAAGAGTTCTTGTCTCCAAGCTCCACTTTATGAAGTGTCTCCTTTTCCTCCATGATTGAGAAATTCTTACAGACACCTATCATATGCCTTGAAGCTCCACTATTGATCAGCTACATGTCCTCTTCAATGGTTCTATTAAGAGTCGAATAATAGAAGAAATCTGCTTCATCATGCTTTGTCTTCTTTGAGGGTTCTTCATCATTGGCAGTTGATGCATGATGTCTCTCTTTTATCTTCCTTGTTAGTTTAGGACAATTCCTTTTTTAGTGGCCATAATCATGGAATTCAAATCATTTTACCTTTGACATATCTCTCGTGAAATTCTTTCTTGAATCAAATATTTTCTTACCTCTCTGTATTTTAAACTTTGTTACAAAGGCTTCAACATCTTCTTCCTTATGAGGTTATCCCTTGAAGTTTAACCTTGTCTCATCTTGTGCACAACATGTCCAAAGTTCTTCTAACGTTGGGAACTCCTTCCTTGTATTCATACTTGTAGTGAATGCATCCCATGATCTAGAGAGACCATTGAGTGTTATGTTCACAACTTTCTTTTTTTGGATGGATTCTTCAATAGCTTGTAGTTGATCTCTCAACTGAGAAATCCTCACAAATTATGTCATCCTTTTTCATCTTTGTGTCACAAAATTCATTCTTCAGACTCATCACTTGTCCAATATTTTTGACTGAGAAAAAGTTAGTTAGGGCATCATACATCTTCTTGGATGAGTCAATATGAGAAATGTAGGGTATCAAGTGATCCTTTATAGAGTCCACTATGTTACTCATAGCGTTAATGACATTCTCCTTGAACTTCTCCAGTGCTGCAACGTTCTGAGGTTCCTTCTCTTTTCTTGCTTCAAACTGTGGTTCCATGATATTGCCTTTCACGATATCTAGGACTTTGTTCTTGGCAAGGATGAATTCAATCCTTGTCTTCCATGATCTGAAGTTCAAATCCCCTTCTAACTTGTTTTATAACTTCATAGAGTAAGTCATGACTGATTTGACTTGGTAACCCTTTGACTTTGACAAAAAACTCAAAATTGATGCCTTGGCTTGTTGAGAGTACCAGGAGGTGTGCTTGGCTAGGGTGCTCTAGGATATCAAGGAATTAGGTCAAGTGCTTCACTTAAGGTGCCTCAACAAGAGGGTTATGGTTTCATTGCTACAACAAAACTATGACTGCAACTAAGAAAATCCTCCCAATCTACCTTTGAGTGGTTAGACTATCCAAAGATAGTGTCGGCCCATAACCTTTTAAAATAATAGGTGTTCTCTTTTCACCATAGACAATATCACTATATTTCACCCAACCATAGGCACAAAGGCCACCCTTAAGCACCTTAACCTTGACAGACAGAATAATTCCAGAAGCAATCATTAGAACCAATAACCAACCAAGGTAGCGTGCCTCTCTCCAAAGATAGCATCCCAAGATGAAATTCCAAACCATAACCAAAGACCAAATCACCATTGCACCAGCTGTAGCTCTCCACCAATCATGCGCACCACTAGTCCTTATGCAATTGTGAGAGTGAGTGAGTGAAAATGAGCTCAAGCACCCTTTATTTATAGTCCTCCAAGTCACTTAACTAGGCTGACTTCTTCTCTTGGAGGATAATAACTTAATATAAATTATTCTCTTGAGCCGACTTGTCTTCTAGGGTTATTACCCAACTAATTAGGGTTTTTCTTGCTTCCCGAAATATTCTAGTCTCGTCAAAGGTTACATGTAGAGGTTAATACCTCTCGTAGCTACTGTAACATCAACAACCACAACATGCTCCAACGTTGATGGACATTCGGTGGAGGTGGGATGCTCCATATATGCATTACCATAGACCCATTATGTATGTCCATCTGGTCTACAGAGTCTTAATGACTCTGCAACAAGATGGATATTTCTTCCGCATTATCTCTAGCTGGAAACAAGCTCAGTGGCCACATCCCTCAAAGCATTACAAATTTGAGTCAATTGACTAATATTGATGTATACTCAAACTCATTGAGTGGTCTAATTCCTTCAAGTTTGGGTTATTTGAGTCAATTGTATGATGTTGACCTATCCTCGAACTCATTGAGTGGTCCAATTCCTTTAACTTTGGGTTTCATTAAAAGTCTAGTTCAACATGACTTTTCTAACAACTCATTAAGTGGTCATATCCCTCTCACAATCAATAATTGAACTGTACGATGTTACAAAAATTGAACTTGGACACTAACAACCTTACAGGAAGCATCCCTGAAACCATTACGAAATTGAGTACACTTGACCAACTTTTCTTATGTCATAACAAATTCATTGGATGTATTCCACATAACATATGTCAGTTGAAGATTTCCCGATTAAATATATATAATAATTTTTTCACTAGGAATATTCCTAATAACATTAGTAGTTTGGTTTCCCTTACATATTTAGATATATCAAAAAATTATTTAGAGGGATCAATTTATTGGCAATTATACTTCTTTGATTTATTTTGGTGCTCATTCTAATAATTTCTTTAGGCCTTTACTAACATCTTTGGCCAATTGTACTAGCATTCAACTTTTGGATTTACAGAAAAATGAGTTGACAACTGAACTTCCTTCGTACTTGGCATTTTTTTATGATTTGAGGATTTTAAGCTTAAATTACAATAGTATCTTTGGTGGTATTCCTCAATGGATAACAAATCTCAACAAGTTATATGTCTTAGATTTATTCAAGAATAAATTTAGTGGAGGAATGTCATTACATCTTGAGAAACTTCATGGATTTACAACCACTGCTACCATTGAATCTAGACTAGATCGTACATGATATGAGGAAATAATGATTAACATGAAAGGAAGTGAGTATACTCTATCATATGTGTTGTCCACAAACACGATATTTGATTTGTATAGTAATAATTTTATAGGGGAAATCCCTACAAACATAGAAACTTTGAGTACCTTGTGATTGTTGAATTTATCTGGGAACCAATTGGAAGGAATAATCCCTACATCTCTTGATAATATATCTGCTTTGGAGCAATTAGATTTGGCTGAAAATAAATTGAGTGGACATATTCCAAAAGAGATTTCTAAATTATATGAATTAGAGGTTTTAGATGTTTCATTTAATAACTTTTGTGGGCCAACCTCAAAAGGAACACAATGCTTCTTCATTTCAAAGGGATAAATGCTTATATGAATGTCCTTTACATCCATGCAATGAAAAAAAAAGAGAGATTAGTAGTAAAAGGTGACAATAATAGTAACAACAATGATGTTAAAGTGGGATGGCTCAATCAATGGATGAAAAGATATCATTGATAGCATTAGCAACCCTTTGGATGATGGCTCTACCTCCTAATAAACCACTAATCTTTATGAAGTATATAAATTCCCTATGTAAACAACTTTAAAAGTTTCAAATTATAATAAACAAGCAAATGAGCCACGTAATAGCTAGTACCTGCCAAAATGACTAGTATGCTTAGGACCATAGATTCTTGAGTATGGTTGTTGCTTCTACACATTGCATGCCTGCCGAATTTATTGCTCCCATGAAATTTGACTGTACATTGCAATTTGCTAAATTTTAAGAAAAGTCATATTTAGGTAAGTTGTGATGATGGAATCATCTTCATAAGTCATAAGGTGAAATTAAAAGAACGCTCTTGTTTATGAAAAGCGCTTGATATAAAAACATCTGGGTAGAGCTCACAGTAGCTTCTCTTCCATCGTCCCCAATCTCAAAATTGAACAAACAACCCTAGTAGAACCAGTATTTATTCAATGATACTTTGAACCTAAACTTATCCACTACTAACTTCAACCTTGTGGTATTTGGTTTTCTCAGGGTTTCTACTGGTAGATGTGGAGGAAGATTACCGACACTAGCTCAGGGATGCACTGGTAGAGGAAGAGGAGCAGGAGTAGGAGTAGTAGCACCAGTTCACCAGCTTAATTCATAAAGTTTTTTATCTCATACTAATTATAAACACGTTTGTGGCCGGAGTGGGGATCGAAACTGGTCTTGGGGATTTTTAAGGTAAAATTGAAGCAGGGTTCATTTGCATCGACAGTCTATTGCCTATTTCCTGGCTAGAGTTTCAGGGATGTGGAAGAGAACACGGTCGGTAGGTGTGCAGCGATTTCTCAGGAAGGTATTTCTCTCTTTAATTCTAATGGAATTATAGATGGAACTGAATAATTCACACCAGAAACCTCTGATTATGTAACTATTTGTAGACTAATTTTTGTTTGCAATTTTAGTGTTCAACAAGTCTAGCGAATTCATGTTGAACACGATGAAGTAATTCAATCATTTAAATTGATTTTACTATAGAATTACAAGTTTTCCATTGGATTTTTCTGGAATTTTAAAACTGTTTTTAAAACTGTCCGTTAGAGAATTTATAGTTTCTATTATATTTTTCATGTGCAGGGCTAGGGTTCAGCAGCCTCTGGAATGCACTGCAGTTTAAGGATATTCATAGTGAATACCTCAAGGAATTCGAGTTTGCCTTTATACTGGTTTTTTACTATTGCTCGTGATAGCTGAACTACAATCGATCAATTGCGTAGAAGGTGACCAAGGGTTTATCACGAGTTAAGCATTGAAATATGAACGCAATCAACGTATTTGAAATCAGAGTGATAGAGGTATTATAATGACGGATAAACTACCCAAAGGTAGAACAGCCCGCAAAAGAACAGTTGTTCAAGCACCACACCCAGCAACAGAAGCTGCAGCCGTGTCCAATGAGCCCACTGTATTAGATGTCGAAGCATTTACTCATGGCGGCGTTGCCAAGGTTCTATATCGCCACCTTTCTCACTTCTCAATTATCTTTCCACTGTGAATGAAGAAACCGTACCTGTATTCGAAATAATTTACTAGGTTTTTATTCTAAAATAAGAATCTAGGGTTTGATTTCTCCTATTGTTGCTGCTATTCTTTGTGTAGGAACAACATTACAATGCCCTGTGGTATAAGTTGCAGAATATGGCATGACGCATGGCTGTAGTTATAAAATAAGCACTGGTGTTTATACAGGAGAAAATTTAACTGTGGAGAAACTTAAAACTATTCTAAACACCATGATTTCACAAAAGGTTTGAAAAATATGGCAATAATTTCAAACACTGAAAATGAACCTGCAAAACCCAGAAACTTAAAACTACGATAAACACCACGATTTCACAAAAAGTTCGGAAAATACTGCAACAATTTCAAAAACTGAAAATGAACCTGCAAAACCCTAGATACCTAAGAGCATAAATGGAAGAGAGGCCTCTCTTGCCATAAAAGATCCGGTGCTGCGGCACTTAGATATTCTTGAACTTTGTGCAGTTCATAAATTCGGTAGAAATCTGTGTGTATTTTACTTTTTTTTTT
>ML788789.1:258189-323805 GCA_009831015.1 Picea engelmannii
AAACTAATGGATGTTAATTGATAAGTGCTCTGTTAAGTATTGTGATCACATATCTATGTCCCAACTAGGTTTTAAACACTTGAGTCCTACAACCCCCCTGCCTCTACCTCTGGTGAGACTTCATCTACTTCGCAGGTGTTGTTGAAAGGGCCGGTAGTTAGGGTTTTTTTGGTGCGGTGTTGAAGCATTGAGCTCTAGGTCTGCCCCTGTGCCAACAAATGGTTCCATTGCCGGAACTTGAAACTGTGATTGCTGGAAACTGAAGAAAAAAAATCTGTGTGCGTAGATCGGCTGCTCTAGTGCGCAGTATTCTACTCGACTTGCGAAGATCTGTGCTAAGAAGGGAATTAGATCTGAAGAAAAGAGGTAAGATATTAAAGATTTCTGCTATAACAAAGGTAAGATAAGTGGAAATTTTTGTTTCGAAGGAATGGATCTAGGTATGATTGATATATTTTTCCTAGTCTGAAAACTAGGGAACAACTAGAAGAAAGAAGATTTGATATGAATAGATCTGATATAAATAGTGAAAAATATGTTATTCCTATGCATAGAAATAATTTTTGGACTAACAAGTGGATGTAGGATCCTAGAAATAATTTTTTGCAGGTTCATCACTGTGATCCTAGTGCGCAGTATAGGAAAGGTTGGGGATCGTTTAAAAGAAAGAGAGGATTGACTCTTTGTTATAGTTGCAAAAGACTAAGACATATTGCTAAGGAATGCTCTGGTAGAGGCCCTATTTGTCTTTGTTGTAAATCTGTTGGCCATGAAGTTTTGGACTGCCCTATAATGATTGTTAAAGTTGAAAAGATGAATATGAGATAAGAAAACCATGAGGAAGGTCAAGTGCCTAAGAATATGCTAGAACAACAGGAAGAATCAGAGACTATATTATTGCAGATGAAAGAAACACTGAATGATCACAAAGACATTAGTTTACCAGAGATATTAAAAGAGAAGGAGTGCATAGAAACAAGAATAGGAGACTTCGACATAGACTGTGTTCTAGATAAGGAAACACAGGTGAACATTATGACAGAAAGTACTTGGGAAATTTTGGGAAATCCTGCCATGGTTCCTTCATTGGGAGGAATAGGATTGTTTAAAGGAAAGATGATAACCCTATGTGGAAGACTTATCCATGTACCTAAGGTTTCTCATGGAGCATCAACTGAATAAGAATTTGAGGTCATTAAGTTTGTTGAGAACACCAACCCTTTTGTACTTTTTCTAGGAAGGACCTAGATTGAGAAAGATCAGATCTGGAGGAAAGAAGAAGAGGAAGCTCTAAAATAGATAAAGAAAGAATTAAGGGATTTCATGGCTAGGAGAATAGCACGCTTAATAGAAGAACAAGAGGACAAGTCGAAGCAACTGAGGGCCAGAGACTTAAATGTCAAAGTTGAGAAAATGCAGGAGGGCTTGAAAAACCTATCCATGCAGGAGAAACGAGCACCTACCCCTGAAGTAATAAGAGAAGAGGTATTCCACTCAAACCCGTTGAAAGGCCCTCAACAATACGAAGTTACTATGCTAAGAGTAGATACGAATAAAAATGGAAAGAGGAACCCAGTGACTCAGATCAAAGGAAAGAAAGCCATAAATCTCAGCAAGAAGAAAGCAAATTTAGAA
Organism: Picea engelmannii; assembly: GCA_009831015.1. NCBI lineage: Eukaryota > Viridiplantae > Streptophyta > Pinopsida > Pinales > Pinaceae > Picea > Picea engelmannii. The sequence goes on from ML788789.1 coordinate 259,825, forward strand.
AAATTGCAGGAAGTTCTAAAGAAGACTTCGCAGAAAGAAGGCTTGCAGAACTTGAACCTCGTCGAAATAGCAGAACAATGTAGACTAGAATTTTTCCATGGTGAAGCAATATGACCATTGGAGGTGTCCTGACAGTTATAGTGACGCTCCAAAATGGCTAGCAATACAGTTATTGCCGGAAAGATCGCCATTAGATCATTGGGATTGCGCCATAACGGATGGAATGGTATTGATTGAGGCATTCTTGTCTGTTTGGAAGAGTCCGCTACGACATTTTCTATTTAACCCGTCATATGTCTCACCAGGAACACTTTTGCAAATTGTGATTATCCGAGACCATAGAGAACTGATTGCTATCATGCAGTGCTTACTGAGACCTCCCCACCCGTTCTGCTACCTTGAGTATTTGTCCGCCTACCCGAGATATCCAATATCAAGCGTGTATGTCTAGTGAACGCAATGCAATAGAGAAGTTTGTGGAAGAAATCCTAATAGATCTTATGGCTGAAGAGGTCATGTCTACATGCACACAAGTTTTGTCGAAAAGAGGATTGCAAGCGTCCCCATTGACTGCACGTCGATCTAGGACCTCTCGAACCATGAAAGAGAAAAGAAGCAAGCATCGCGACGAGTTGACGAACGCAAAGCTCATCCCGTCGGTCTTGCCCGACTATATCTCACCTCTGGATGGTGCGGTTAGTCATGACAATGTCTCGAGATACTTCGACTATACACTAATCACTGTGTACCTCCCGAAGGGGTTACGCGTAGTTGGATCACAGTTGGGACAGATTTTGATGCTCAAGATCAGTGATTTCAACTTAGGATACTGCAAGAATTATGCAATGCTTGCACCACATAAGTACTTGACAAAGACAATGGGGAAGAAGCCAAAGATAGTCCCCCAGCTGTGGACCATGGACATCGTGAGATCAACAATCCTTAATGTGATGAAGATACCACACTTTGATAGACATCAAGAGGTTAACGCGTGCATTAAACTCCTCATGTCGTGCTACCATGGCGGCTACCTGTGGTTGGATAGGCGCATCACTGTAGATCCGACATTGATCCATCGGATCACCGGATTAAGAATGTAAGGACCGGACCCTCAGGATTTTTACCCAGGGAAGGGTGCAGATCGCGCCCTGGCACAGCGAATAAAGGACACCTACGGTGATGTAGAGAAGGGGAAGCGAGGCTACAAGGTAGCCTCCATCCAAAACAAAGTAGTGTGCCTAGATTTTTAGTTGATATAAGGCAAGCTCGTCAGGAAGAATAGACCAACGTAGGTCACGGGGTTCGTTGTCGACCTCACAGGGAAATGCGTTGAAGGGATGCAAATGAACTGGGCGAGCTACTTCGTCAACTAGTTGGAGAAATATTTTCGTGAAGAACAGTATCAGGGCTATGAGTTTCACTTTAGCTGGTTGTTGATTCTCATTTCCTTCATCGCTTGGGAGATGCCGGAAGGAGCGACCTTCCCTGAAATCAAGTCATCTGAACCACTAGCCGTGAAGTTCACTACCCTCTGGTATTTGAGCGACATGAAAAAACAATGGTATTTAAATGCAGTGTTCCACACCTATTACTTGCAGCTAAAGAGGTCCATTGAATCCTTCCCTCGCATGACGTCGAATACAGTCCATAGGTTTATGCCACTTGTGAAGTTCCACGCAGACAGACACTTCATTTACATCATTGTGCGTGGAGACAAACACAAGGGAGAGATTCAGTTCTATTATAAGATCGCTGAGGAATATATGGAGGAAATAACCAAGGAATGGCCTACATAATTCCTTATACCAGTCAAATAGACCAAACTCTCCAACCCCGACCTCATCGAAAGTCCTGTAGTCACTCAAGAAGAGTATGATGGACCCAACAACAGCAGGAAGAAGAAGAAGGAAGAAGTGCAGGAAATGAACAATGCATCAAAGGAAACTACACCAGATTCACCTAAAGGAGGAGGAGATGACGAAGTAGACCAAGAAGGGGATGAAGGGGAAGAAGACAAGCAGGAACAAGGCGAAGTGACACTGCCTAAAGATCCCCTTACAGAGACCGAAACATCTAAGAAAATAAAGGTTTCCCCAAAGAAAACTTCATCACAGAAGAAGTCACGAGCCAGTAAGCCCCAGCTACAGACTATGTTTACAGTGGATGACATTGATCTCATCATCGTCGTTGTAGCAGACACTTCGAAGAATATTCTGCAGTGCAATGAAGCAAAGCAAGAAACAATGTACGACAAGATTGAGGCAGAGCTAAAAGGGGTACAGCAAGACCCCTACTCGAGCCACGTAGTATCCACTATTCCATCATCATCAGAAGGTATATATGTGGGAGATGAGCTTTCTCAACTATGCAAATTAGCAGATGCGACAGAGGCTCTCCTTCGTTGTGTCCAGGAAGAAAAAGAGCAGGCCATAGAGGCCTTGAAACAAGTAAAGGAGGAAGCCATAGAGAAACGTCAGATTGCGCAGAAAGAGAAATATGACCTCCAGGCGAAGTTTGTAGAGGATAGAGCGTAGATCCAAAAAGAAAAAGAACAACTGGTCGTGGAGTAGATGGGAGTTAAGGAGGCAGTCACTAGAGCACTTTTCTCTGTGTTGGGCCTGGAATAGATGGAATAAGAAACAACTGAGAGCCAGGTGGGGAAGCTTACTGAAGCCATCCAGCAGCTTCAAGTAAGATTAGTATAACTGGAACTGCAAGTAGTATCGAGCACTCCGTAGGAAGTGCGATACCAGAGGGAAGAAACTTCCAGGAGTGTAGTCGAAAGAATCAATGCATTGGTGTTAGAATGCAAGAAACTCAGTAATCGAAGTGCGCAGACCTATGAGCGCCTTGCAGAGGACCCATAACTAAGAACATTAGAAGCCTAGCTCCAGGAGGAGAAGCAATAAGAATCAACAATGCAAGTGCAGCTGAAACTACTGTCAACAGTCGAGAAGATGAAAAGGTCACAGGAGGTGAGCACAGTTCAAAAACATGTCAATGCCATCTAGAGTAGAGTCATGGAAGTGACCCAAAAACTCCAGCCGGTGTAGGATGAAGCCTGCACACTTTTTGAGAGATCGAAGGATGAGGTGCATAGCTGGAGCAAGTGATCACCATGGTGGAACAATGCTTAGAAGGACCTTTCATCGAGAAAGTCATTCAGGAGTTCACCGAGTAGGAGACTCTGGTGAAGCAGCAGGTTGAGGAAGCTCAAGCCAAGATCGAGGCATTCGAAGTAGAATTGCCCAGATCAGAGTAATTCAGGACGAGTCAAAAGTGAGTTTTGGGGTCCTGTTAGCCCTTGACCAATTTTGGGACTTTGACAAGCTTGTCAAAGACAGAGTGGCCAGGTGAAGCAGATATCGCGAGATCTCGCCCCCTTTTACAAGATTTTTGGGTGTTAGGGTTTATGTAACGGGTATGGGATGTCATACCATGGGTTTACCCATGTTTAGGCCCCATTTTTAATGTATAAATAGAAGTTAGGCGATGTAAGAAGTGGCTAGTTAATGATCGGCTTAGTGCATGACTAGTTGGCATTATGCAAGATTGTGTTGAGACTTGCAGAGCTAAGTGAAAGTAATTGTAAGAAGTATATGTGCTTACTAGAAGTTGTCTTTGTGACTTGACCTAATAGGTCGATGGATAAGTGCTAGAGTAAGATAGAAGTAAGCTTTGTGCATACTGAGTGTTGAGAACTTGCAAAGATAAGTGAAAGTGATTATAAGAAGGCCTTGTGTTGTGCCGAACTCAAGGGAGGATCTGGCGAGGTGCACACAGATCTCCTGTTCTATGAAGATTTGGATTTGTGGCTCTGATCATGTAAGAATATTGGAAGAAGATAATAAAGAAGAAGAATAGTTGGTGGATGTAGCCCCATGCTGGGAGTGAACCACGTATATCCTGTGTTATGTGCTTTGTGTTGTATTATTCTTGTATTTTCTTAGTGATGTAACCTTTATGTATGTTAGATGCATCTGATGTAGTAGCTTAGTTCTTAATAATGTGAATGAATGCTAGATCTGCTTGATGCTATGTTTTGAACGGTTAGATGTGATTAGGTATTGATGAATAATGTGTTGTTCTTTAATTAGGGTTTTAACCTGCGATGTGAATAAGAGTACATACTAATGGATGTTAATTGCTAAGTGCTCTGTTAAGTATTGTGATCATATATATGTGTCCCAGCTAGGTTGTAGACACTTGAGTCCTACAACCCCCCTGCCTCTACCTCGGGTGAGACTTCATCTGCTTCACAGGTGTTTTCGAAAGGGCCGGTAGTTAGGGTTTTGTTGGTACGTTGTTGAAGCATTGAACCCTGGGTATCCCCCTGTGCCAACACACTATAACTAAATTAATACAAAATATAACACTTAAAAATATTCAAAGGTCATGATCCATGCAGTCTAGTGCCAATGAAAATCATGAACAAAAATATTATACCTCAACACCAACAAGTAAACTAATATAGTTATACAAGATGATCTTAATTAGATTATATTGTGCCACTAATATTGCATGTTTGGTAATTCGTTTCAACAAAAATAATATTTGAAGTATTGATTGTGGGGGTAATCTAATTTGGACCTTTTCTCATCTCAAATTATTACAATAACTCTTTAATAATTAGATTATGAAGGCTAGATACATCTCTTTTAAGTGGGTGCCATTAACCATGATATTGCTTGCATATGCTTGATTTCCTTTAGTATCATAACATAATACATATGCTTCTGTCTTTTTGAATGGAGTATATTGTTTTTGGTAGATAGGTTAAGTAGCAAACCATATTGCACACACAAAATATACATATTTTATTCATCAAGTAAAGGGTTACATATATAAGATATATCATCGACTTCTAGAAAATTAGATCTAAAGAAAGTGGATTTGGATTTGATTAACTAAAAATAATTAATCTAGAAGTTCTCAATTGTTTTCTAACAAATCTAAACTAAATCTAATGTAATCATATAAGCATTAATTATAATAAGGTTATGTCCTGTCAATTTATATTTTGTCATATTATTTTGGAGCATATATGATATTCTATTGTCTCGTTTTGAAAAGATAAAAATATAATATTGTGCTTTGTTCCACTAGATTTAGTCTCTCTACATGTACATATAACAACTTTAGCATTGATATAATGGTGGAGGAGCCTTAATGGTCATTGATAGGTTGGCAACTAGCATGTACCTTGCGGGATCACCACTTTGATCGATCTGGACACCTCACGACCATTATTCATTCCTTCCTTCCTCAACCTTTAGTGTCGTCGAATACTATTATAAGTTAAAACACAACACACACAATTATAACGCGTTTTGTATGGATGTGAATGAAACTTGTATTATCCACTATTGATATGCCTTGAAATGGAATTAGGATACACTTGAATCTAGTAGTCATGTTGGTTGGACTTTGAATGTGTATACAATGATTGTGAATGAAACTTGTATTATCCACTATTGATATGCCTTGAACTGGAATTATGATACACTTGAATCTAGTAGTCATGCTTGTTAGACTTTGGACTTTGAATGTCTATATAATGATTGTGAATGAAACTTGTATTATTCACTATTGATATACCCTAAATTGGAATTAGGATACACTTGAATCTAGTAGTCATGCTTGTTCGACTTTCAATGTCTATATAATGATTGCAAATGAAACTTGTATTATTCACTATTGATATGACCTAAAATGGAATTAGGATACACTTGAATCCATTAGTCATTCTTGTTGGACATTGAATGTTTATATAATGATTGTTCTATCTCATTATTCCTATGATGTTAGGGACCAATTAATAAGAAGAAAACATGCCTACAAACAAAATTGAGTGATAGAGACAAGATGAACTGCTAACATTGATACATAGGAAAGATAGAATAGTGATATACAATATACATTCCTACATCGAATCCCAATGCCAAAACAAATTCAATACGTAAAAAAAAATTGAATAGTGGAAATCGACGCATTGATCTAGGACCGGTGGTAGTAGCACTAACTCACGGCAAAATCACCCAACAACCCACATGAATGAAAACCTTGTGCCTATTTGTGATATCATTGTCAAGTATATCTAACATCTTCATGCATGAATTCTAGTTGTTCTTGTTGAAATCATTACTATCACAATTATACCTTGGTATGTGTATGCCACCAACTAAGCTCTTCCTCCGTTGTTTTAGTAGCAGGTATTCCTTACACAACTTCATGAGTAGAAAATTGTTTCAATATGGAAACATGTAAAGCTTTTCCCTAATGAAGACTACTGGAGGTTGTTAAGGACAAATGTTTCAGGTCATCTCTTTGCTCCCCACATAATTGTTGCATGTGAAGCTAGATGCCAAGATGACATTATCAGAATGCTTGTTGATATCCAAAATGAATATCAGTGGGGTTGATAAGCTTGGAGGGCACTTACAAAAGCCAATTTGAACAATATCATGTGAAGATTCTTTGGAACTCTTAGGAATTCCCAAGGATTCAAACTCGATGTAGAGACACGCAATAGCATAGTGACTCTCTCTATATTAAATCAGTTCTATTTTTATTAAACCAAAAATAGAGATAACCTTTTGTTCCAACATATTTCAAGTACACATATCAAATAAGCTCATAATTTATATTCTTTATTTCTCCATACTTATAAATGCTTACCATTGTAGAACATATAATGCTAGAGATGTTAAATCTTGGTCACCTCTCTACTATATGTGACAATTATATTTTTAGAGAACTGGGAAAAGAACTAGGATTATGTCGCACATGGTTTGGTCTTACTATTGGTGCTAGCCTTGGTATCAAACTACGAAAGGATTCATTTTGTGACATTTGGAATGATAAGGGGAGAAGAAGGAACTAAAATCCACGTGGGTAGTATCTGTGGTGGATGGATACATACATCTCTCTCTACGAGATCCTTATTGTAGCAAAGTTAGTCTAAGGTTATAACAAAACCAAATGAGCAATATGGAAAGGAAAATTCCAAGATGCCTACTGTATTGGAGAGATTGCAAAGTCTTCTCCATTAAAGGGTGTGTGAACATGTCGCACATGGTTTAGTCTTAATATTGGCGCTAGCCTTGGTATCAAGCTAGGAAAGGATTCATTTTTTTCCATTTGGAATGATAAGGGGAGAAGAAGGAACTAAAATCCACGTGCGTAGTATATGTGGTGGATGGATACATACATCTCTCTCTACGAGATCCTTGTTGTAGAAAAATTAGTCTAAGGTTATTGAAAAACCAAATGAGCAATATGGAAAGGAAAATTCCAATATGCCTACTATATTGGAGAGATTGCAAAGTCTTCTCCATTAAAGGGTGTGTGAACTTTGAAAGACAAGGAAGGTTAACAGATAACAAAAAAGTTCCTCATTTCTCTACACCAATGATATAAAATTACTGACTTAATTGCAATTTATGAACTTGAATTAACTTGGTTCAACTTTTATAAACACTTAATGAACAAATGAAAGGATGAATTGACGAAATGAACAAAAAAAAGATAAAAGACAAGAAAAGAACAAGGTAGTTAACGAAGTTCACCCATCTTGGGCTATGTCTCTGATTATGCTTCCAATGAGTCGTCACTCCACTAAGATGTCAAATGATTAATTACATCAAATTGGTCTCCAACCTACAACAATTTTGTCCACATATCTGCTACAAAGAGTGTGTTATAACAAAAAAACCACTTCCCACTCTTGGGTTGCCAAAATATTTCCTAAAACCCCTTTTCTTCAACTTTACACGAACAAAACATGGGTTTAATTCCCGCTCATACACACAAACCTTCCAAAACACATTGTATGGTGCAATGACAAAAAATGTTGGTTATAAAGTTGGACATTTAGGTTTCAAATCCATGCCCATTAGGATTTTTCAAAATAGTAAATATGTAGGTTAACTATTACTTGATTTATATGCCAATACAAGTAACATGTATGGCGCATTGGTTAAAATGGTCGAACTATTGGGAGGAGGTCATGGGGTCAAACCCATGGAATGTACACCTTTGGGTTTTGGATAACAAATATACTTTAAATATAACATTACCCACTATCCATAACAAGTACTACCAGTGGCCTAATGATAACTCATTGGAGTTGGAATACTGAGAGGGGGGGGGTGAATTAGTATTCTGCAATTATTACCATTTCAATCACAACATGTAATCATTAAATTTATCACTTATGATTCCATTCAAGATATCATAAAAATATAACCACATATACACAATACACAAGAATTTTACGTGGAAACCCAAATGAGAGAAAACCACAAAACACTTTTTAATGTATCAAAATATTACATCCATCGAAATCACCAAATTCCAAAATTTATTAAACATCAATTGGAAGGAGGCACCAATCCCTTGATTTATAGGCTCCAACCTAAACAAAGCTACAACTCCCTATATTCTCCAACTCCAAATGGAAGGAGGCTCCAACCCGAAGGAAGCTACAACTCCCTTTCCTTACGCCTTTTTTTTTCCCTTGAATATAAATAAGATAATCATTTTGTTACTATTATTGTCACTGATATTGATACATCATCATCATCAAAACTGATACAAACCCAATAACCACATAAAACTTATGCCAAGATCTCCAAGAATATCCTCGAAATTATGTGCTCAAAATCACCACAATAAAACATATGCCAAGATACGCCTCGAGCATGTGCCAAGGCCTCCAAGATATCCCTCATATTCCAAAACCTCCAAGACATGCCTCAAGCATGTGCCATAAACTCCAAGATATGCCTCAAAGAATATACCAAAAACTCCAAGATACAAGCCTAAAAATATATAAGAACATACCTTTCAACATGTGAACAACCTAGTGCATGAGATATCAGATATTCATGCCTTCCTCAACTTCAACATCAAGAGGAGTACTGTAACACCCCGGGTTTTGAGCCCCATATTAAATAATTTAGTTGTAAAACTGTTCAAAGGCCAGAGTGCCTAAACAATTATTATGAGGCCAATGTTCCTAAGAAATGTGATGTTTTGATTATTATTAATAATCAATACATCGTTGATTGCTAGACAGATAAGGAAAAGAGTTATAGGGGGATATGATTCCATAAGAGAGGGGGATTTAGGGGCTAAGAATTTATTTTATATTTTATTCTCCATTTTTTCTTAATGGAGAATAACAATTATGTGAGCTTCTTGGGGGAAGGCCATGAGGTTATTGATTCCCAATAATTTCATAAACGCGTCCCTGGTCTGTTGGGGGGTTCATCGTTCATTCTCTTCTCACTCCCATTTTCTCTCTTGTTATGTTGTTGGTCGCTCCACATGTTCATGCATTCATTCACACACCTCTTCACTGTTCACACCTCTTTTGGAGACTTCAATCCATTTACTCTTTCACTGTACTTGTCTTCCTAATTCGCGTTTGGCTTGGGAAGGGGAAACGAACTGTTGAAGATAATCCATGGTTTTTTTGGTTGTAGAGACTATTGGTGTAATACGACCATGAATCAAGACCTACATGTTTGATATGCATGGTTTTTGTCCATATTTTCTCAAAGCTGCGAGTCCTAAGAGTCCCAGCCTGGAGATTCTGGACCAGCTGCATTGGAGCCCTGGAAGGAGAAGGACTACCTGAGGGACTGTGTGGCAGAGAAGGGTGGGGGTTGATGCATGAGCATCCTTCCACATCAACAAATGACCTATCAAGAAAACACATGGGTGTGCATTGGGGAAAGGGAGAGGCACAGACCCTCCCTTTTTTAAATTTGAAATATAATCCTATACGGATTTATGTTGTAAGGATGAGTAAATCCAATCCATGCCTTTGTACATGTAGTAGATAGGGTCTCCTTAATGGTTGACTGTAAGCAGTTCTAGATCTTAGTTAGGTCTGGATCTTCATTCATTGTAAGAATTCATAAAGATAAGGTGTCTTAGCTGAGACAGTAATGGCACTAAGGTGGTAGAGAGGATAAGCATGAGGAGCCCTTTTGGAAGAAGGGGATTTTTCTGAGAGACAAGAGTTAGGGAGAGGATTTTGAGAGAGAAGAGACTAAGAAGATCATAAACTAATAAATAGGAGGTAGAATAGTTCTTTGAGAGAGTTTGAGAGAGTTGAGACTCTACTGGAGTCCAGCATGCACATATTGTAATCAGATTTTCATATTAATGAAAACTACAACAGTTTTTTCTGCACATAGTTGTTTATGTGGTTGTGTGTTTATGTATTTATGAATGTATGTTGTAGATGTATGATAGGTTTCATATGCAGTAGGAAGATATATTTCTCTATCTTTGATTGAGTTCGAAACATCATTTTGGGTTCTTTAAGATGTGCAAGGAGTGCACAACAAAACATTGGAGGTTATGTAGCCAGCGTAAGGAGTGTGCATCTGAACTCTGTGGAGTCAGAGAAGAACGTGTTAGGAGGGAACACCCAAGAAATCACAAACTCAAAAGGAACCTCAAGGTTACTAAATACCTTGGAGGAGGAACTGTGCATAGAAGGCACATAGAGACAGAGTTACTGAACACTTTGTATGAAAGAGCTTTGCAAGGTGTGCATTGAGTAGGAGGTTGCTAGGAGGGCATGAAGTTCCCTTTTGAAAGGAAGTGGAAGGGCCAAGACCCTTTTGGATTTCTAAGTCAGTTAAAAATATCAGAAGGGATAGAGAAGGGAGTAAGTAGAGACAAAATTATTCCAAGTCCCAAAGCTCAGGAGAGATAGCGCTTTCAGAAGTGTAGACAAGACCTAGGAAATTAGGTTCACAAGAGGAGCACAGGTCGAGGCCTTTGAACACTTACAAATTCTTCCAAGTCAGAAGAAATCAAAAGCTCAGGAGGAGGAGTGACAGAAACCGTTAGATCAGTTGTGGGAAGAAATCTAGACTGTTGAATCCGCATCCAGACACCCAAGGGAGCACGTCGAGGAGGAAATAGATCCCAGTCGTCGGATCTGAGCACAAAGGATCGACAGTCATCAGATCCAGGTAAAGTGCATGGGCCTTAACCCTTTGTGTGCATAGGAGAGCGGACTTGCCAAAGTCCTGAAGTCCCTAAGTGATTAGGGATCGTCTATCATCAAGGTTGATAGGTGGTGAAAGATCTACAGCTCTAGAGTGGAAGCACTTCGGACGTTTGTGGTCAAGGAGAGAGCAGAATCACCGAAGACCTGAAATAGATCCTGGTCGTTGGTCGCCAGGGGCGGTACACATCAACATATCTGAGTCTTCGAGTGAAAGCATTGTGGGAGGAACAAGTGTGTAGGAGTTTGAAACTCCAGAACCTGAAGAGTTGAAGTGAATCTGGACCATCAGATCCAGAAGGAAATGTGTTGATGTACCATGAGCTCTAGAAGAAAGAAAGGGCGGAGTGTTGAAAATATTGAAGCTCGAATAGTCAAAGTAGTTGGGGGCCGTCTATCTGCAGATGACACATGTCAATAGATCGTGAACTCTGGGTGAAATGATCTGGGAAAAAGCGAGCATGGAGAAGCTAAGAGTTGTGATTTCTAAAGGCCGCAGTTCCGAAGTGGACAATGACTGTTGATTTGAGGTGGACGAAATGTCCCGGAGGACAGCAGAGGGTGAAAGGGCTGAAGTCCCGAAGTGAATCTTGATCGTTTATTGAGAAGAGGGTCGAAGTCCATTGATCTGGTCTTGGTTGAAAGTGTCGAAGTCTCAAAGCGGGCTAGAGCCATCGATTTGAGATGGACATGTGGTAGAAGATCTTCCATTTTGAAGAAAGACACTCTGGAAGAAGAAGGAGGGTGTTGAATAAGAACTCTCGAAGGTCAGAGAGCCAAAGTTCATCTGAGCTGTATGTTTGCTAGGGACAGGTGTGAGCATATCTTCAACATCGGGTGATAGCCATTTCAGAGGAAGCAAGAGTTGAGAGTTTAAACTCTCGAAGCCTGAAAGGAAAAATCAATCGTAGTTGTCAATTTGAGAGGAGGGCACGCATTGATAGAACGTGAGGTCTGGAAGTCCATGCGGAAGGAGGAAAAGGGTCACTAACTGACAGTTGACCAAGGAAGATATAAGACAGATTATAGTCATTGATCAAGAGGCATCACCCGAGATTTAAGATCAATAGTCACACTTATTTGTTGGGCCAGAAAGTACTTGGACTTTAAAATTGTTAGAGCGGGCCTAAATTGGAACCACAGTATTGGCAAAGGGAGACGTGGTATCTGGAGGTAAATTGCGGGGAGAGAAGCGGTGTGGTCTCAAACCACTCTTGGCCACCCTACAATCACATTCTTACATGAGGTCATAGCTCGAGGTCACATGTAGGGAGGGGCCTAGCAAAAGGAGATAGCGTATGTGAATTGAAAAGTACCAAGAGTGTTAGAGAAAGGGCCCACAGGTTCCACATGACCCACACCTTAAGAGAAAAGGGGTCTTGTACAAGTTGACTTTGGTTCAATTAGGATCTTAAAGAGTCGATCCAACTCAGTAGATTGAAATATCCTAGACCGAGAGGTCGCAGAACCCCCAAGAGGGGAGGGAGGCTGCATCAAGTGGTATCAAAGCTTTGATTTCTTCTGTAGATTTCAAGCGAAGGATGTGAAGGAGTTATTTTGACTACATCAAGTATGTCAGAGGTTTAATTGTTCCTGTAGACATCAAGTGAAGAAGGAGGCAGAGTACTGATGCTCTTTGTGAAGGATTGTTGCAAGTATCCAGCAGTCAGAAGACAACCAGGCAAGCTATGGGAGAAACTGGAAATGCTCTCAGTTGCAGAGTGAACAACAAACTTTCTAGGAGGGCAGGTAGAGGGTGAAAATGGTTGTTGAAGGTCGTGAACGTGGTTGGAGAGAAGGCCATAAGAAGAAAAAAAAGATATATATGGATCTTGAGCTCATTGATATAAGGGAAAGAATGGAACAACTGACATTGAAGGTGCAACAGGAGGCAAAGGTACACTGGAGGTACGAATGGCCTCTAAACAAGAAGGCAAAATGGCATGTTCAAAAGTTATTGGCTAGAAAGAAGCAACATGTTGTAAGGATGTGGCAGAGGCATTTTGAAAGCCTCATAGACACAGAGGAGGTGATTCACATTTGTGAATTAGAAGTTGGAAGAACCCTTAGTGATGAGGAAGGGAGATCAGTTAAAGGTCTCATAAACTACTAGGAGGGAAGAGATGAATTTTCAATTTTCCAGGTGGGAAATGAGATGAGATCAATTGAGGATATCATAGACTGTTAGGAGGGAAGCAATGAAAATTCATATTTCTAGGTGGGAAATAAGATGAGATCAACTGAAAATGTCATAGATTGCAAGGAGAGAAGGGGAGAAATCCTAGATTTCTAGGTAAGCAAGGGAATTAGAATGAGACTGTCTGAAATTCTCAAGAGATTAGAAGTGAGTTCAGATCAACAAGGAGTGCTGATAGATGAAGATTCATGTGGCTTTGTAGACCATGTGAATGAATATGATGAGAATTTAAATACTTCCACCATCAAAGAGGAAGATCAGAGTTGCATTCTGATCATTGGGGGGATCAAAACATTCATGCCAATCGACCACACAGAGGCTATCATAAATGTTGTAGGTGCAACATCAGAAGGACAAGTAGCAGAGACTGTCAAAGAGTAGTATATGGAGAAGATACTGAAGTCTACCCATGTAGGAGAAGAAGATGAGCATTCAGAGAAATGGCTCAATTTTTTTTATCCAGGAAGCTAAACATGAGATGACTGGAGCACTGAAGCTTGCAGCAGAAGGAGAAGAAAACACCATAGATTTTGCCGAGTTGTATGAATAATTGGAATCCCTAGAGAGAAGGGTGATAGTGCAAAGCCAACAAATCCAACAGATCAGGTTGGAGACAGATGGAGGAGCATACTAGCCTGGGGAGCAGCTGGAGGAAGATGGAGTTGAACCAGTGCAAGAGGAGTTGATAGAAGCTTATCTGTCAGAAGAGGAATCTGAGCAACAACTCAGTGATGAGACTACAAAACTTGAGTCTATAGTAGGGTGGAAAGCTAATACGAAAGGAGAAGAAAATAGTATGGTGGATCAGGATGATCTACCCATTGGCAAGGGGGAAGCGCAGCAAAGAAGACTACATGAGGAGAGCTAACCAACATAACATCTAGATAGGGTAATAGAAGAGATAAGAAGGTTGATGGTGAGGTCGGCAACAAAAGAAATCAGTAAAGGGAAGCTGAAAAAAGGAGATCCTGCAACAAAAACAAGGGAGAAGAAGAAGCAACAACAACAACATAACAGAGGAGCAAGAGGATAGCTCCAGAGGAGAGTTTGGGATCTAGGGGGATTTCAACATTGGAGTAGAGGAGCTCATGAATTTTTCGTAGTAGTGGAGTATGTTGCAGGAGCATCCTTCCACATCAACAGATGCGCCAACAAGCCAACACATGGGTGCACATTGGGGAAAGGGAGAGGCACCGACCCTCCCATTTTTAAATTTGAAATATAGTACTATATGGATTTATGTTGTAAGGTTGAGTAAATCCAATCCATGCCTTTGTACAAGCAATGGATAGGGTTGCCTTAATGGTTGATTGTAAGTAGTTCTAGATCTCAGTCAGGCCTAGATCTTCATTCATTGTAAGAAGTCATAGGGATAAGGTGTCTTAACTGAGACAATGATGGCACTAAGGCGGTAGAGAGGATAAACTTAAGGAGCCCTTTCGAAAGAAGGGGATTTTTCTGAGAGACGAGAGTTAGGGAGAGGATTCCGAGAGAGAAGAGCTTGAGAAGATCGGAAACTCATAAATAGGAGGTAGAATAGTTATTTGAGAGAGTTTGAGAGAGTTGAGACTCTACTGGAGTCCATCCTGCACATATTGTAATTAGATTTTCATATGAATGAAAAAGACAACAATTTTTCATGCACATGGTTGTTTATATGGTTGTGTGTTTATGTATTTATGAATGCATGATGTAGATGTATGATAGGTTTCATCTGCAGTAGGAAGATAGATTTCTCTATATTTGATTGAGTTCGAAACATCGTTTTGGGTTTTTTAGGATGTGCAAGGAGTGCACAATAGACCATTGGAGGTTCTGTAGCTAGCGCAAGGAGTGTGCATCTAAAATCTGTGGAGTCAGAGAAGAACGTGTCATAAGAGCACACCAGAGCAATCACAAACTCAAAAGGAACCTCAAGGTTATTGAATACCTTGGACGAGGAACTATGCAGAGAAGGAAAAGAGAGATAGAGTTATTGAACACTCTGTAAGAAAGAGCTCTGCAAGGTGTGCATTGAGAAAGAGGTTTCCAGGAGGGCATGAAGTTCCCTTTTGACAGGAAGTGGAAGGGTTGAGACCCTTTTGGATTTCTGAATTAATTAAAAATATCACAAGTAATAGACTAGTGAGTAAGTAGAGACAGATTTATTCCAAGTCCCAAAGCTCCGGAGAGATAGCACTTTCAGTAGTGCAGGCGAGACCTAGGAAATCAGGATAGAAAGAGGAGCAAAGGTAGAGGCCTTTGAACACATACAAATTCTTCCAAGTTGAAAGAAATTAAAATTTCAGGAGGAGGAGTGATAACATTCGTTAGATAATTTGTGGGAATAAATCTAGACCGTTGAATCCACGTCTAGACACCCAAGGGAGCGTGCTGAGGAGGAAACAAATCCCAGCTGTTAGATCTGAGCACAAAGGATCGACAATCATCTAATCCAGGTAAAGTGCATAGGCCTTAACCCTTTGTTTGCATAGGAGAGCGGACTTGCCAAAGTCCCGAAGTCCCGAAGTGATCAAGGATTGTCCATCGTCAAGCTTGAAAGGTTGCACAAGATCTAGATCTCTAGATTGGAAGCACTTTGGACGTTTCTGGTCAAGGACAGAAAGGAATAGTTGAAGACCCTAAATAGATCCTGGCCGTTTGTCACTAGGGGGGTACGCGTCAACATATTCGAGTCTTCGGGTGAAAGCACTCTGGGAGGAACGAGTGCATAGGAGTTTGAAACTCCCAAAGACGAACAACCTAAGTGACTCTGGACCGTCAGATCCATAAGGACATGTGTTGACAGATTATGATCTCCAGGAGAAAGCAAAGGCAGGGTGTTGAAACTCCCGAAGCCCGAATAGGCGAAGAAGTTGGGGGCCGTCGATCTACGGGAGGCACGTGTCAATAGATCATGAACTCTGGGTGAAATGATCCAGGAAAAAGTGAGCATAGAGAAGTTGAGAGTTGAGATTTCCGAAGGCTGAAGTCCCAAAGTGGACCACGACCATTGATTTGAGGTGGACGCATGGTGGCAGATATAGAACTCTAGGTATGGAATACCCCAGAGGACAGCAGAGGGTGAAAGGGTCGAAGTCCCGAAGCAAATCTCGATCATTGATTGAGAAGAGGGTCGAAGGCCTTTGATCTGGTCTTGGTTGAAAGTTTCGAAGTCCCGAAGTGGGCTAGAGCCATCGATTTGAGGAGGACATGTGGAAGAAGATATGCCATTTCGAAGGAAGTCACTCCAGAAGAAGAAGGAGGGTGTTGAACAAGAACTCTCGAAGGCCGGAGAGCCAGAGTTCATCTGAGTCATTCATTTTCTAGGGACATGTGTCAACAGATCTTCCACTTCAGAAGATAGTCATTTTAGAGGAAGAAAGAGTTGAGAGTTAAAACTCTTGAAGCATGGAAGGTGAAATCAATCGTAGTCGTTGATTTGAGAGGAGGGCAGATGTCAATAGATTGTGAGATCTGAGAGTGCATGAGAAAGGAGGAAAAGGGTCATTGATTGAAAGTTGACCAAGGAAGATAGAGGATATATTGTATATATTGATCAAGAGGCATTGCCTGAGATTGAAGATCAATAGTCACACTTAATTGCGGGGCCATAAAGTGCTCAGACTTTAAAATTCTTAGAGTGGGCCACAATTGAAACCACAGTATTGGCAAAGGGAGACGTGGAAGATGGAGGTGAATGTAGGGAGAGAAGTGGTGTGGTCTCAAACCACTCTTGGCCACCCCGCAATCACATGCTTAAGTGAGTTCATAGCCCAAGGTCACATGTAGGGAGGGGCCTAGTAGATGGAGCTAGCGCCCATGAATTGAAAAGTACCAAGAGTGCTAGAGAAAGGGCCTACGGGTTCCACACGACCTTCTCCTTAAGAGAAAAGGGGGAATATACAAGTTGATTTGGTTTCAAGAAGGATCTCGAAGAGTCGACCTGACTCAGTAGATCGAAATATCCTATATCGAGAGGTCGCAGAACCCCCAGGACAGGAGGGGGGCTACATCAAGGGTCCATTCTCTTGGGTTGTGCAGTCTAGGTAGAAGAGAGTTGGGTACTTGGATTGTTGTGGGTGTTGGGAAGCCTATGAGAGCTTGAGTGTTGACTGGTTTGGGAAGCCGAGTAACACTCTAGAACCATCCTTGTGGATTCATAGCCCTGGCTCAGGGGTGACATTGTTGTTGAGACTTGGAACAACATTGTCTACAGTTGGGTGGAATGTCCTTGGTCAACAACCAGTTGATAGTTTTCTTTTATAAAAGATAAGTGCTCTTTGTCATGGTATTATTCACCTGTGTATTATTTATTCCATTGTGTATTTTTTTATCGTTGAATTTGATGTATTTAGAGTATGCATTCTTGTTGATGATGGTTGTGCATGTCATATGCTTCATTTTTTTTATGTTTAGCATGAATCTTGATCAATGCATGTGAACCTTTCATGCATCCTTGCTATCTAAAGTCTGAGCAAGGTTTGAATTAGTCCAGAGAAGGGACTTGTGGTTAGCATTCCCAACCTATGAGTGGTTGGGTACATTATAGATTGTTATTAGAGCTACACGTTGAGACACCGGGTGGGAATGGGCTAGATATTTTAGAAAATATCTCGTGGTTGAGATTGAGTTAGGAACTTGAAGTCATGAAGCTCAGGAGGAATGGAACTGTATATATCACGCAGAAGATAGAGAGTTAGAGATCCTTAGTAAGGGATTGAAGGATCGTGATCGTCCCTTTAGAATTTGGGAACAATCACCACCATGGGATCAAGTTGAGCTTTGGACCATTGGATCTATTCAGGAGAATTCATATCCTTCGCATCTATCGAATCTGGAGAAGGTGTAGAGTCATTAAGCACCGAAGTCATTTGGAATTCATGGCTTCGAAAAAAGTCAAGTATTGGTGAAAAGGGAGGTAAAATCCCCAAAGATCTGAAGTCTCGGAGTGAATCTATGTTGCAGATCACTGAGAGGAGTACCTGATCGTTGGATTTGTCCAAGGAAAAATCTAGGTCGTTGGATCAGGCACAAATTAGGAGGTGAGGCACAGTGGAGAATATCAGTTCTTAGTCATTAGACCTACACGTAGGTGAGTGTGAGTCGTAGATCTCATGGAATCGCAAAGGTTTGACACTCTGGGAGAAGCGAGTCCTTAATCTGCCAGGAAGAAAATCTCCCGAAGTCCTGAACTCCAAAGTAAATATGGACTATCCATTGTCCGGGAAACGTGTCTAGATATTATCAAAGATTCGACATTCAGGAGTTTTGATCCTTCTATCGCTTGGAGGATATTTCTCCTAAGTCTCAAAGTCTGGAACCAATCCGGACCATTAATATTTATTTACACATGTCCGAAGATTAGAAAGGGTTCAGAATTCTGGCGTTCAACGGTCCGGGGGTGGGTTGGTGTTCAACAGTGAAATCCCCCAAAGTTACGAAGCTCCAGGAAGAGACTGTTTGGAATTTCAGCATTCGGAAGAAATGTTGTGTTGAGCTGAGAAATCCTATGAATCCCAGAGCTATGAAGTTCCAAAGCACATATTGTGACATGGACCTCCCCTAGGCATGCCACGTGTCATATAGTTTTGTACTTTTGACAGGCCCTCTTATACCAATAGTGATCTGAAACTTGTCACTTGATGGTGGGGCCACGTGTGACCACCTTAATTAATGACAGTTGTACTAAGTGGACCCCAGAAGGTTCAGAAGTTAGAAAGTTCATCATTTGAAGAAAGTGTAGGAAGAAGTTGAAAAATCCTCCAAAGCCAGAAGCTCTGGAGTGACATGATGTGATGAAGTCACCAGGAGTGACATGGACCGGTTCGCTAGTTCGTCATTCAGGAGCATTGTTAAGTTTTGTTGTGAATTTCTGCGAAGTCAGTGGATCTGGAGTGCAAAAGTGTCAAGGCCCCAGAGAGAGACAGCTCGAAAGTTCATCGGATCAGTGTTCAAAAGAAATAATGTATTATGGTGTGAAATCCTATGAATCTTGGAGTTACAAGGTGTCGAAGCACAGTTTGTGATGCGGCATAATGATGTCACCTGGGGTGACATGGACATACTCTAAGCATGCCACGTGTTATCCAGTTTCATATCTTTGACAGTTATTATGTACCAATCGCGACCCGATACTTGTCGCTCGTCAGTGGGGCCATACGTCACCACCTTATTTAATAATAGCAGAGTCATGGAGACCACCGAGTTCGGAAATTTGGCTTTCGGAGGAAATATGGAAGGAAGTTGAGAAATCCTCCGAAGTCTGAAGCTCCAGAGCATCGAAGTTTCGAAACCCAAACGATCACCTATTCAGTGCTTTACCAGTTCGACATTCGGGAAATATGATGTGTGGTATAGGTGAAACCTTCGAAGCCCGAAGTCCCGAAGCTCCGGATAGGCGCATATCAACTAAGCGCTTGGTCATGGCCCTTGGTCCTGTGAGACTTCAGCCGAAGTAAAAAGGGGGCTAGTGGCCAAATTCTTGTTTTCAAAGATAGAAAAGTGCTAAGGAAGGGCTAAGCTCGTGGTTTTGAGCTATGGTCACATGGGAAAAGGGTTCAAAGGAAGTGTCTATGTAGAATTGAATTATGTATCGGCCAAAGGATAACATGGAAGTGTTAAATGATGCAATCCGATATATATGTATTTCTTTATGAATTGAAAGGACCTGTAGCATTTTGTTTGGAAAAGTTTGTTTATCATATGATTAACTTTAACAAAATGGTCACTTGCACATTTTTTAGAGTTAAGGGGTTAAAGCATATCAGTTGAGAATGCGTATTGAAGAAATGGAAGAAGGTGAGGGAGCCTCGAGCCATGATAAAGAGGCCGAAGGTCAAAATATCAGAGTTGGTAATGCAGAGACGGAATCCAATGAACACAAGTGTCGAGGGGAGCAAGAAAGATTTATAGAAATTGTGAGAAGCCTGAAAATAGAAGTTCAGAGCTACAAGGTAGACAATGAGAGGTTGATGAGAGAACAAAGTCATATAAATTCTTGAGTGATGCAGAGCTTAAATCAGTTGCAAACAAAAACAAACAATTGTCCAAAACAAGAGGAAGAAGGCAGATATCATGAAAGAAGAGATGATCGTGGAAGAGAACGTTATTCCATAAGTGCTAGCAGAGCTCATAGACATCTTTCACTTCCTTACTCAATAAGAAAATTTTATGCATATGAATATTCCATAAGAAGTCCAAAGGTGTCTCCTATTAGGAACCAAAGAAGGAGACATGAAGTGGATAGTTTGCAAGGAGAGTTGAGGAAGCCTAGGCCACCATCCTTTGATTGTGAAATGGAAAGGGAAGATGATTTTGAAGTATGGTTTCTTGGACTTAGGAGATATTTCCAATTGCATAACTATTCATCAAACCTAGAATCCAGAATTGCCACCTACCATTTACATGGGAAAGTTGTTATGTGGTGGGATCAAATGAAGCAAGTTGAAAATGTTAATGAGAATAGGATCACTTGGAGAAAGTTCAAGAACTATTTCTAGAAGGAGTACCTCTCAGAGCATTTCTATGACAAGAAAATGTAGGAGTTCTTTGAACTCAAGCTGGGAAGCATGACTATGGCAGAATATGAGAAGAATTTCTTGGGGTTGTTAAAGTAGGTTGGGTTCGTAAATGATGAGAAGGTGAAAATACCAAGGTTTTTGAGTGGGGTGCCAACCTTTTATAAAGAAAATATTCAGTATGATGAGCACAATACATTGAATGAGACCGTCAGGAAGGCTAAGTACCTATATGAGCAAGGCCAGGGCAAAGAATCCATGCAGAAGTCTTGGAAGGATAAGAAGAAGGAGAAGTATGATCAGAGGAAGAAGGGATTCAAACCTCCTTTCAATAGAAATGAGACTAATAAAAATCATCAAGATCAATATGCCAAGGATGAATCCAAGAAAGAAGACTCCTTGGGAAAAAGGCAAAGACCACCAATCCAATGTTGGAGATGCAAAGAAGATCATGTGTACAAGGATTTCCCACACAGAAAGGACAAAGTGAAGATCATACACAACATCCAAGAGGCTGCCATAGTAGAATACATGGGAATGGTTTATGCATCCTTAGATGATCAAAAAGAAAAGTACCATTCCAATATGATTGAGGTGGAAGGTAAGATCATAAATCATCCTATTGCTATTTTAATTGATTCAGGAGAAAGTCATTGTTACGCTGATCCTAAAATAGTGGATAGATTACATTTGGAGAAAAGTAATCTTGGGAAATCAAGTTTGGTCTAGCTAGCCACTGGGACCAAAGGAGAATCCATGATATGGTCAGAGGTTGTTCCATAAGTCTTAATGGTGTGAATACTAGTGTCGATCTAAATATCATACCATTGGAGTCTTATGATATTCTAATTGGAATGGATTGGTTTGACAAGAATCATGTTGTCCTAGATTTTCATAGCAAGACATTTACATGTCATGATTGAGATGGGAAACATAGCACTGTAAAAGGAGTTCCAAGACCCATCTCTATAAGAGATATTTCAGCCTTGCAGTAGAAGAGGTGCTTCAAAAAAGAGTGTCAATTGTATGCAGCCCATGTGGAGGAGCTAGAAAAGACAAAGGGGCCTAACCTTGAATATTTCTCAGTACTAAAAGAATTCAAAGATGTATTACAAGAAACAACATGGTTTCCACCAAAAACGAAAATAGATTTTTCTATTGATTTAGTGCCAGGAGCTACCCCAATGTCAAAAACACCTGACCGAATGAGTACACCAAAGTTAAAGGAATTACAAATGCAGTTCGAAGAATTGTTGAAGAAAGGGTACATACACCCAAGTGTTTCACCTTGGGGAGCACCAATACTCTTTGTCAAAAAGAAAGATGGGACCTTGAGGTTGTGTATTGATTTTCGACAACTAAATAAGTCCACTATAAAGAAAAAGTATCATCTACCCAGAATTGATGACCTATTTGATCAACTAATAGCGGAAACTATATGTTCAAATATATACTTGAGATCAAGATACCATCAAGTAAGAATCAAGGAAGAATACATCCATAAGACAACCTTTAGAACTAGGTATGGACATTATGAATTTGTAGTGGTGCCATTTGGATTGTCCAATGCACCGGTTGTCTTATGTGCTTAATGAATGGAATATTAAGAAATTACTTGGATAAGTTTTGTTAGCCTATGGCTTACCTTTACCATTCACTAAGTCTAAATTGTCACCTATATTTGTATTATTCATTTAGGATATTAGTAATATATCCTCAAGTGATGACTAATGATTTAGTTAAGATTGCCTAGCCTAGTCATCATGCATGATTTTAGGATCTAGAGCAAATCTCTCTATGAGGTGGCATCATCCATTGTACTATAAATATGTACCATTGGTATGAATACATTAGTGTTGGCTAGTGAGCCTTTTATACCATGTTGTTGTTTTTGTATTTATTTTATCAATTGGTATTAGAGCTTCTTATGGTCTTAAGGGCCTGATGTGTTCATGGTATTTTTCCATGAGTGATTCAGAATCTGAGTTGATGGATGAGGGATACTCTTGGCATGTCAAAGAAAATTCTATCTTCTCAAGCACGATCTGATCTGCCTCCTCTGCGTTACGAGATCGGTAACAATTCATATGGAACATTATGATATATTCGCAATCAACATCAATCACATTAGAAAATTTCCAGGAAGCGAACAAAGTGAGGGTTGTACATTTGTACAATCAATGAAAAAGGCCAATCCGTGAACCATTCAAATATGAATTGATTAGTATTGATCGATGGTGAGGTGCAGTTGATGGTGTGAATATGCACATGAAGAAAGAGGATCCAAGAGAATTAACCGTGAAGCAGAGGCAAGTAAAATTCTTGAGTTGTATTATTCCTGCAATTCCAAGAGTAGCCAATGACAAAAATAAATCCTGTGCAGAATCGTAATTGTCTTTCTGTATTTTGTTTTTAACATCCATGATTGTTTTTGGTCATAAATTCCACCGAACTGTGTTCAAATGTGTTGGTCATAAAGAACTAGAATGGTATTAAATAGATCATTGATAATGTATTTGAGGATCGATCGACTTGTTTATTTATGTAGGGAGTAACCAACAGATATATAATGTGTGATCGACGGATCTGGCAATTTGACAGATTTGTTTCTCTTTGAACATTGTTCAAATGTCTCTTATTGTCTGAGAAGCGATCTCTTTATTGAGTTCGATTTATATATTTGGTGGCCTTATCTTTGTCATTTGATCCATTGATGTTGTCAGTCAACGTTATTCATCAGATCTCACACCAAATCTACTTAGGTATTCCTCCTGGATAAATGATTAGATTTTCATCTCTTGCCCACAACCAGATCCAGATCTCGGGATATAGTCCAAAATCGCAATTATTAGATGAATGCGTAAGGGAAATGCGAGTGATATGCAATTGATCTCATCAAAATCAACCTCGAGCAATCTCTCACTAGTTGGAGAACAAAAATGCGTAGACATATTTTGACAATGAAGGATTCATGAAATCGATGTTTGGTGTTGTCTGGTAAAGGAGATTGTCGTTGGTAAATGACTATCTATGAAGGATCGTGGGTCACTTTATTCATATCCGAAGCAATGGTCTACTCTTTGTACCTGGTTCAAGCGTAATTTACAAGAACAACAATCACAAAGATGAAAACCACAGAGGTTTCATGCTGCTTTGAATCTCCACGAGAGCCAAGAGTGAAATTGGGCCTGAGCCAAGGCATGGTTGGAACCTTCATTTCTTCCCAAGGAAAAAGTCGAGCGAAAACCCCAAATTCATGACCAAGATCGATTGGGCTTCTTCATCCACAAAAAATTGAAATTTTTGAAAGCCCGAAGGCGCATAACCTCCTTGGTTGTGTTTTTTTGATGGTGCTCTGTGTAGACCAATAAATCGAAGCTCCATTGTTTTCCTGCATACCTATTCTGCTCTCTTCCTGTTCTGAATTATTTGGTGTATAATTATTGCATGTATCAACAATCAAACCTCATGCTTGTACAACCTAGATCTAGTATGAGAACTAGTGCGATCTAGTGATCTGGTGCAATCTAGTGATAGTGATGACAACAACCCACTAGTAAATGAAAAGATCTATATTTTTTTTTAACACGGTAAGGCCAGTGCCAAATGAGAGAAATTTCAATCTTGATCAAAGGTGAAATATTGATTGAGAGCCGTGGGATGAAGAAGAGCAATAGTTTGAGAAATATCGCTCTCTGTACTTTGACATGCCCAACAATTCTGTGAATTTTCTCAACAAATTGCCCTCATCAATGCATAGTCCACTTCAAAGAGGAATAATGGTAATGTTTTCCAAAATAAATTACATCCTCTTCGATTATTGAGGTGTCGTTCCAAGAATTGATAAATTCTTGTAACATGAGGTTCTACTCCAGGTGTCGTTCCAGGTGTCTTTCCAACGACCGTATCCCCAAAATCTTGGACACCATCTCCAATCGCTGAGGTATTTTTATTTTTTTTTATCTAACATGACAATTGAGTTTGTTGAGGACCACGTATAAGTCGCTCTGCATAATAAGTTTCTCGCCATACAAAAGCTTTCTGAAATGCTTTACAAGCTCTTTCGCCTCTTACAAAGTCGACACAACATTGAACATAAGCTCCTTCAATACCAAATCCTCGGCCTAGCAACAAGAATAGTCCTCAATAATGATCATCATGATCTGATTCAGGACTTCCACCTTGGCTGTGATCACCTGCCATCTTCCCGTGAAGAATTTTGTACAACAGACGTCTGAGATAAGCAACAAAATGAGGTCTTGGGATTTTCTCAGGCTTTTTCTGTAGATCATTTTTGTAGATCATGATATTTTCACTTTTGGATAAAAGTGATAAGGTGGAGCTAAAGAGAACTTAAAACCTTTTCACCATTAAGGTGAGTGAATTTAATATGTTTTCCATTAGTAAATGAGAATGAGCATTAGTGACAGTGAGAAGGGGGCTTTGTGTGTTATGGAATTTAAAAGGATATCTTGAGTGGGTATTTGTCATGTTTTGTCAAATTTTCATTAGTGAAAACTCTTGTTTGATTTTTCAAAATGATATATGGAGAAATTTGAAGATCAATTCAACTTTCTAAGAATCGAATATAAGTTGAATTGTTTTGTAAATGATGGGTGCATCATTGTGATTATAAAGAGGATATCTTAATAAAATCATTTTTTTGTGGTCGCTCTTATCCTAGACCTAACCTGAAATTGAATAAGGGGGTCTAAGGACATTGTCATTATGTGCGGTGGTGAATGTTTTCATGGTTCCTTTATGTAATGTTTTATGTCTAGTTTTTGACATAAGTACACTTACAATTTTTCATATGGCTATACACACATGGCCTTCCAAGCAAGTTAATTCAAGCACACAATTAACACTAGTGAAGTACAAGCAATCAAAGCACATACGATCAAGAATCTATGAAGAGAATTATCAAACATTCAAGTTGTCAATCACATCAACAATGGACAAATCAAAGTGTTTGAACTCAACACATCATTGAACATTTGAAGTTAAATTGTAACTTGCAAACAATGTTTGTTGTAAGATTACTTAATCAGGATTTATTGTAACTTGCAAATTGTCCTTTTGTAAGTTTACTTGTCTTTTTGAAATCAAGTTGAGTTGAATTGAATTTGTCATAAGGTGCATTTTCGGCTGAGCTCGACATCCTAGAGTCATTTTGAGTCATAATTGACAAGGATGAGTACTTGGAACTCAAATCATTGTAATACTTTGGGATTCATTTTCGGTGGTAACTGACATCCTCAACTTCTTGAAAGCATGAAGTTCAAGCGAGGAAAATTCAAGGGAGCGTGAATTTCAAGCGAGCGATTCAAGTGAGCGAGTTGCAAATAAACCTTCTTCTGTCGAGTCAAATTGTAATATGGATCTACCTGCACAAGGAGACCTCATTTAGTGTTTTTGAAATGGCTCGAAGTCTTGAATTATTAGAGTTACCAAGCACTCTAATAAACACCACTGAAGACAACATAGTGATATTGGAAACTCTTCAATTAGTGCTAACTTGTTTGTAAGTGACGCAAGCTAAAGTTAGAATTCTTCAATCTCTATCCCAACTATTGAATGATGAGTTGACTGATCTCAAAAATAAATAGCTAGTGAAGTGTTCAGAACTAGTTTTTGTTCAGCACAACCCTCTCTATGATGATAATGATGATGATGATGATGTTTTTAATCAACAACCAGTGAAGGAACAACACAGTGATACAACTTCAGAATCAGTTTCAGACGAAGTTGAATCTATTCATGAACCTACTTTTCAAGAGTTTTCTTTTGAGGTTAATGAAGAAAACTTTTCAATGATGCATCAACATGCAGTAAATCCACTTCCATGGATTTCAAAGCAACAGGTTCATAATACTCTTTCCAAGCCCATCATCAGACCTTGGGAAGAAATAATCTACAACAAGAATAGAACAGGACTTGGATATGACAAGGAAGTTACCTTTCATATTCCTGATTATTTCAGACCAATCAAGTTCCAAAGTGTTGGATTCCTTCAAGAAGCTTCAACTTCACTTGTTCAAGTTCAACATCAGAATGATATGTGCCAACATTGTAATCGAGTTGGTCACAAGGAGAATCAATGTTTTGATCTCCATCCTTGCCAGCATTGTGGAAAGCATAACCATTCTTCAGACAGATGTTCAACACTGAAGAAACCTGCAAGATTGAAGATTCACTATGAGTGGATTTATCCTTGGTGGTGGTCATCAACAACCAAGCGATTATATAAGTCTTATCGAAGAATTCAATATCGAGTAAAGACCAATCTTGTAGCACATAACATTTTTGTACCTCACATAAGTGGTCCCGTTATGGCATAGCTTTTGAGCATGGCCCTCATGGGATGAGATAACATGTGGTTTTTTCTGCATGCCCACTTTGTGTTGTAATCAAATGGAACAAATATGGTACTCTCTTGAGCATATAAGGGGGGAGTACAATGATGTAACTCTCATGCACCTTAAGGGGGGGAGTTCAAAATTCCAATGAAGATGGTTCATGAAACCACTTATGGTCTCTCCTTTCAGCTGACAAAGGGGGGAATTGATGATGGTTGTCAGACAGAAAGTTTCGACAACAACAAACATCAAGTATGTCAGATGAGCATGAAATTTTCCAAATGGGCAACTACGGTCTGTAGATGACAGACTTTGGCAGAATTATGATTCAATAAGTTTAAGTTGAATCATATAGATTTTGATTTTGAGAGCAATGATCTGAACATTTGGTTCACATAGATGGTCATTCGACCTAGCAGAGGACAAAAGGATCCTTCTGCATTGTATCTTGGCATTTGATTGAGTTGTCAGGCATTTTCAGGGATGTATCAGACTAGAATCTAATTCACTTCTCTTGGTTCGCTTTAATCAGATTGGAGTTTACATTAAGTAAACAATTTGCATGCATCCTGGCTCACATGATTACATAGTGAGATTTTTTAGAGATGGTAGGCTTTGACATGATTATGGTTCAATGACTTGCAATTGAATCATACACAATTTACATTGGGATATTGTTGGACACCTAAAAGTGTCAAGATTGGTTAGTGGTTATCCAAAAACCATCAGATACATGGTATCAATTGGTCAGTGGTTATCCCAAACCACATATTCAGAGAGCACTTCAGTGATGCACTGATAGTAGAGTGGTGATACTACATGTTCACCAATTAGCAGAAGACATCATATTCTTCTAGCTAAAAATACTTGGCAAAATGATCAAATTGTCAATAAATTAGGGAATGTTCGGATATTGCAGCTGTTCACTTCCATATCTCATCTCTCTTCAAGTTCATTTCAAATGAACATGTTCAACATCCATATTGGTGGTTTTTCAAGCAGTTCTTCATTGAGGCTCATCACAGAAGTTTTAGTATGAAGACTTGGAATTGATACCGTTTTATGCTTTATTGCTGGTATTATTGATCGGACTTGTGATTGAGGGGGGGATTGTTAGCCTATGGCTTACCTTTACCAATCACTAAGTCTAAATTGTCACCTATATTTGTATTATTCATTTAGGATATTAGTAATATATCCTCAAGTGATGACTAATGATTTAGTTAATATTGCCTAGCCTAGTCATCATGCATGATTTTAGGATCTAGATAAAATCTCTCTATGAGGTGGCATCATCCATTGTACTATAAATATGTACCATTGGTATGAATACATTAGTGTTGGCTAGTGAGCCTTTTCCGCCATGTTGTTGTTCCTCTCTTTATTTTATCAAGTTTGTCATAGTATTCCTGGACAACATAATTGTCTATTCTAAGTCATAGGGAGAGCATGAACATCACCTAAGACCGGTATTGCAAGTACCGAGGGAATGTCAGTTGTATTCCAAGCTAACTGTTATTTTTACCAAGAACAGATCCATTACTTGGGACACATTATTTCATAACAAGGCATAGCAGTGGATCCAGAGAATATTGAAGCCATTAAAGGATGGACAACACCCAGGAATGTTTAAGAAGTCATATATTTTATGGGATTAGTTGGTTACTATAGAGGATTTATAGCAGGGTTCTATAACATTGCTCATCCCGTCACTTCTTTTCAAAATAAGGGAATTAAATTTCAATGGACATCTGAATGTGAAGAAAACTTTAATTTGTTGAAGGAGTTACCGATCCGAATTTTATGATCAGAATGAAATGACTACAATTTATTAACATAGAATAACATAGAATAACAAAGATACAATAAAACTGGTTTTCTATTCAATAAGGAAATAAGCTGAAACTGTAAAATGCAACAGAAAACAAGCTTGTTGGAATGGTGGTGGATTATATCTAAGAAGATATGTGACGGTTGCACTCATTCGTAAGAAGATGATTACAATGAGGCTTTGAAGGCCTTTTTAAAATAAATAGGAGTGTCAAAAACCCTAGACATAAAAAAACCTAACCCTAGGAGATGAAGCACCAAAATTCATGTGGGCCCCGTTTGGGTAAGTCAGTACATCAACTTCCTAGGTTTGTAACTTTTGCATACGATATTCATTTTAGGCGTACGATAGCCCATTGGAAATATCTATATGAGGACTACAACTGTTGATGAAAATTTCATGAACAAATTTTACAATTGCTACATACCCAAAAAAACGTCGTTTAGGGCCTCAAAATGGCTCCAAAAGTTCAGGACCCGAAAAACTGCTAAAAATAGTAAATTACCAAAATTGCCAGAAAGTTGTTTTGATCAAGATGGAAAAGGTGGGTTTCCACCAATATCGACATGGATCAGTCCTCCCTCCTTAGGAATCAATGGTTTCCATTGCATTGAGTTAACCCATCATATGAGGAAATTTCTGTTGAATTTGTCCCCGGGTGAGCCACTTGCCTTGGTGCAGGAGTTGCCCTGCTTTGACGACTTGATAAAGCTGGCTCATTTGTTGTCGAGTGACCTTGATCTGTGTGTCCACAATATGATCACTGGGTTCCTATTGTATGCAGTCAGGGTTGAGCTCTATTGGTGTCAGTTATTCTACTGCGTCGGAGGTGTTGAACACTGGGTGTAGGCCAAGGAAAGGAGGAATGTTGAGCTCAAAAGAATTATCCCCCACAACCTTGGTGAGGGTGTACGACCCATAACAGAGTGGGTGAAGCTTCTGATGGGGTCTTGTAAGGCATTCTTTCTACAAGTGCAACCAAACTGTGTCTCCCACTTGAAACTTATGTGGCACCCGATGTTGATCATGGCGTTGCTTGTACTTGTCATTGGACATCTTTAGGATATCTTGAACCTGTTGGAGGATGTGTTGGATCTGCTTGATGAAATAGGTGGCTTTGTCATCTTCAGTTGGATTAGGAGATGAGTCAGCTGAGGTGACCGCAAGGGGAAGTGAAACATCTATGGGACCCAATGGTTGGAATCTGAACCCCACCTGAAAGGGGCTGTGGCCTATTGAGATATCCAGGGCTAGGTTGTAGCTATGATGGACATAAGGAATAATATCATACCATGTGTGAGGTTTCTTGGAATTAAACATGCGTAGGATATGAACGATCATTCAATTTACGACCTCAATTTTTCCATCTGTCTGGGGATGGAAGGTCGTGGATTTGGTGAGCTTGGTGTCCAACAGTGACCAGAGGCTCGACCAGAATGTGCTGAGAAATTGACTGTCCCAATCTGAGACAATGGTTTGTGGTATTCCAAAATGTACCCAGACTCATTCAAAGAAGATCTTGGTAGTGGCTTCTGTTGTGATTCTCTTCTTGCAGGAAACCAAAATCACCATCTTAGAAAAGCGAACAACAACCAAAAAACACAATAATTTCCCCGCTTGGTGGATGGGAGGCCCGACATGTAGTCCATTGAGATGGATTCCCATGGCCTATCAGGAGTAGGAAGAGGGGTGTACAGGCCCTATTTCTTAGTGGTCGGTTTGGCAATAGTGCAGGCAGTGCAAGACCTGATATACTTGTTGACCTCCTGTCGAAGTTTCAGCTAGTAGAAATATTTTTGTAGCATCACCATTGTCTTTTCAATGCCGAAGTGTCCTACCACCTAATTGTAGTGGGATTCCCATATCATCTTCACTCGCTTGCTTGATGGAACGCATATATGGCACAGACAACACAACAACCCATCCTGAAGATGGAAATTATCAGCAACTGTGTTTGCACCCAACATTTGGTAGGTGGTGGTGAAGTCTGGGTCTATCTCATAGAGGTGGGGCCATCCATAGGTATCATGGCCACAAGAGTCTAGCATCGTGGTGAGTGTCGTGACTCACGATTTACTGAGACAATCAACGATGCAGTTGGTGCTTCCTATTTTATACTTGATGTTGAGGTGGAATTGTTGTAAGAATGTGGACCACTTTTGATGGGGGTCATTATGTAATTTTCCTTGTGTTTGCATGAATTTCAATGGCTTATGATCAGTGTGGATGACTGTCTCCTTCCAAAGAATGTAATGTATTCACTAGCAATAGGCTTTCATAATGGAGTATATTTCTTTTTCGCAAGTAGGGTACTTACGAATAACATATGATAGTGTCTCACTATGATAGGCCACAAGGTGGTCGTGCTGAGTGAGAAAAACGCCCACAACATAGTTTGAAGCATCTTTCTCGATCTCAAAGGGCTGCTGCAGGTCTGGTAGTGAAAGTACTGGGGCTGAGAACAAGCGTTGCTTCAAATCATCGAACGCTTGTTGTTGGGACTGACCCCATGCAAAGTTTTCCTTACCACCACCCCTGGTTATTTGGCCGAGGGCCCATGCAATATGGGAGAATCCCAACATGAACCTGCGGTAGAAATTGGCAAGGCCCTAGAAGCTCCCAAGCTAAGTGAGTGTGGTTGGGGCTGGCCAGTCACAGATGAATTAGATCTTGGTTGGATCCACATGTATTCCATGCTAATAAACAATGTAGCCCAGTTAATGGACCTTGTCCATGTCGAAGTAACATTTTTCCAAGTTGGCGTATAGCTTGTGTTGTTGCAGGGTGTGAAAAACCTGTTGAATATGATGCAAGTGTTCTGCCCAAGACTTGTTGTAAATGAGAATGTCATCCAGATACACCACTACAAAAGTATTGGTGAATGGTCACAGGATATCATCCACCATCCTCATGAAAGTGGCTGGAGAATTTGACAAACCAAATGGCATGACCAACCATTCAAAAAGGCCTTCCTTTGAATTGAAGGTAGTATTCCATACATCTGTCTGTTCTATCGGGACCTAGTGGTATCTAGACTTCAGATCAATATTACTGAAGTATTTTTCCCCCGTGAGTTGATCAAGGAAGTCATCGATTCATGGAATTGGGTACCGGTCTCTAACTGTGATTTTATTCAAGGCCCGGTAATCAATGCAGAGTCGCCAAGTTCCATCTTTCTTTTGTACCAACACGATTGGGCTCCCACAAGGTAATAAACTAGGTTGGATGTGCCCCTTGTGAATAAATTCTTGGATCTATCACTTGATCTCCTCATTCTATAACATAGAGCAGCGATAGACTGGCCCATTGGGTAGCGGTGCACCGGGGGTCAGATCGATGGGGTGCTTGACCTGACAGTGTAGAGGTATCCCAGTAGGTGTGGGGAATATATCTGAGTATTCTTCGATGACCTTATCTACTTGCTTCTTCTATGTGGAGAGGTCAGCCACAGAGACTCTGGATGTGGTTGTGATGTTTCACTCATTCCGAGAGAGAATCACATAGAAGACAAACATCCCCATCTGAGAGATAGCCTTCCTACATTGCTTGGAAGAGATCAAGGAAATAGAACTAGGTGGGACTGCCTCAGGTATCCTATACAATTTCATGTTCAAAGTAATAATAAAACTATGAGACCTAGACTCATATACATCATGACGCTTCCATAAATAAGGTTGGCCCAAAAGAATATCAAAAACTTCTAGAGGAGCAACTTCACACAATACCTCGTCTTTGAAGGGATTGATGTCATACAACAGTCGACACTGTTGACTGACATGAAGATCACTTCCTTGGTGGATCCATCCAATGGTGTAGGGTTGTGGGTGTGGCGTTGTCAGCAAGTCCAACCGCTTGACAACCTCTGCTAAGATGAGGTTATTCTGGCTACCACTATCAATGATGAAGTGCAGCAGGGTGCCTTTTACTGACATCTGTGAATGGAAGAGGTGCTCTCCTTATTCTGGCTCATCTAGTTCATCAGTTTGGAGTTTGGTGGTAGCAATAGTGGCACTAGGTTTCGCATCAATGATCTGTCTTCCCCTTTCTAGTTTTGACTCAGATTTAGAACCCGCATCTGATTCATAGGCTTTCACTTCAGCCACCAATGACTATTTTGAGTGGCAGTCAACAGTCTTATGCCAAGGGCTCTTATGGAAGTTGTACCACTTCTCGATATATTTCTTTGTATTTTTGATGTCCTTCTTTGCTTGCGGCTTGAATTGGTTGTCGTGATACTATCCATATTTTCTCTGTCCTTTGTTCTATGGTTTGGGGCTGCCCTTTCCTGGATTTTGTTGTGAGGGGTTCCCGGGCCCAAATTGTCGCATCTATTTTTTGAGCTTCTGCTTGATTTTGACGGCATATCGGTAAGCCGCGCCCAAGGACGATATGTCTAGAAATTTTATTTCGGTCTATATGTATCTATGTAGAGCACCACGATACTTGAGCACTAGATTTTTCTCTGAATGTTTGATACCCAGCTTGGTGCACAAGATATGGAAGATATTTGTGAACTCTGGCACTACTTGGTCTCTTCTTGCCGTAGTGTGGTCCATCTGATATACAAGTCGTCATAACTTCCAACAGGGTAGTATTGTTTCTTAATAGCATCCCTGAAGGATTCCTAGGTGGTCGTGACTGTAAATAACGAGGGTTCCTCTGTTTCCTTTTGCTCATAGAAAGTTTCCCACCAATATTTGACATGGGGAACGAATTTGAGGAGCACAAAAGTAATATTTTCTCTATTCAAAAAGTTATGGACAAAAAAATACCCTTCTATTAGATTCAACCACTTGTCTACACCATCTACGCCTATATGACCTTCAAATACAGGAATATCTATGTTTATTTGTACCTTCAAGGGGGCAACGCCTCCGCTCAAAGAATATGCGTCGTCTGTTGGTAGTCGCCAAAGGATTTGCGTGAAATTATCCATCATCTTGTTCCTCTATTGCATGAGGGATTCCTCAAGCAACATTTTGAAAGGATCTCCTATCCCATCATCTTTATTTTCTCCTTCCATGAGAGGTCACTTGGGCGTGCGATCTTTGGTCCTGAAGAGAAACAAGCTCGAGACCCAATTCTTTATACTCTGACCTCATTGGGGACATGCATTAAGACGAAAAGGAGAAGACCGCTCTGATACCACCGATCTAAATTTTATGAGAAGAATGAAATGAATATAGATTATTAACAGATGCTTAACACAAAATAACAGAGATACAGTAAAATTGGTTTTCTATTCAATAAGGAAATAAGCTAAAACTGTAAAATGCAGCGGAAAACAAGCTTGTTGGAATGGTGGCGGTTTATCTATGAGAATAGATGTGATGGATGCGCTCAATCACAAGAAGATGATTACAATGAGGCTCTTAAGGCCTTTTTACAATAAATAGGAGTGTCAAAAACCCTAGACATCCAAAAACCTAACCCTAGGAGATGAAGCGCCAAAAGTCATGTGGGCCCCATTTGGGTAAGTTAGTACATCAACTTCTCAGGGTCGTAATTTTTTCATACGATCTCTGTTTTAGGCATACGATAGCCCATTGGAAATATCTATTTGAGGAATACAATTGTTGATAAAAATTTCATGATGCATATTGCAATTTCTAAATACCCCAAAAAACGTCGTTTCGGGCCTCAAAACGGCTCCGAAAGTTTAGGACCTGAAAAATTGTTGAAAATAGTAAATTACCAAAATTGCCAGAAATTTGTTTTGAGCCAGCTAGAAAAGGTGGGTGGCCACTGATATCCACCTGGATTAGTTACTTACTAGTGCACCTGTGTTAAACATTGTTGACCTAAATGAAAGTTTTGTGGTATGTACATATGCATGAAAGGAAGGAATTGGTGGAGTCCTCACTCAAAATGGACATGTCATTTGTTATGAGTCCAGAAAGCTTAAAGAACATGAGAGGAACTATGCCACACATGACTTGGAGCTTGCTTCCATTTTTCATGCATTGAATATGTGGAGGAATTATCTCATGGGAAAGAGATTTGAATTGAGAACAAACCACAGTGGTATAAAGTATCTTTTTGAACAACCAAATTTGAATGCCAAGAAAACAAGATGGATGGAATTTTTAAGTGAATACGACTTTGATATCAAGCATATCAAAGGAAAAGAAAATAAAGTTGTCGATGCACTTAGTAGAAGAGTGCATCTCATGCATGCTACAACTGTTAGTATGCATCAGTCATACTTGAAGAGAAAATTTTTAGATGTTGTTGTTACAAATCCGCATCACCTACAGGTAAAGGAAATATTACAACAAGGATATGTACAACATAAAATGAAAGAGTATGAGATGAAGGAAGGTGGATTACTTATGCATAAAAATAGAATTCATGTTCCTAGTTCCAGACAAATTAGGAATATGGTATTAAAAGAAATGCACAATGTTCCATATGTCGGACATCCCTGTTACCAGAAGACAATTATAGTAGTAAGAAGCCAATTATTTTGGCCAGGTATGAAAAACAATGTTGTTGATTACATCTCTAGATGTATGGAATGTCAGAGAGTGAAGGATGAGAATACACGCCTAGAGGTTTTTCTACAACCATTACCAATTCTAGAGAAGAAATGGGAAGTTATAACCATTGATTTTATAACTAAATTTTCTAGGACAACAAGACAACATGATTCAATCATGGTCGTGGTTGACAAATTGACAAAGGCTGCTCATTTTGTTCCTGTAAAAAAAAAACATACAACAACTAATATTGTAGAAATTTACACGAGGGAGATTGCTAGGTTGCATGGGATACCTAGGACAATTGTCTCGAATAGAGACACAAAGTTTACTTCAAATTTATAGAAGGGATTATTCAAAGTATTTGGTAAAACTATGAACTTTATCACATCTTATCATCCACAGTCAGATGGGAAGACAAAGAGATTCAACCAAGTAATTTAAGACATGTTGAGAATGTATGTGATGGATAATCCATCTAAGTGGGAAGATTACTTTCACTTGGTTGAGTTTTCCTATAATAATGGGTATCAAGATTCATTGAAAATGAGCCCATTTGAAGCTTTGTACGACAAGAAATGCAATACTCTAGTGAGATGGGAAAAAACATCAGATAGAGTGGTACTTGGGCCAGAGTTGCTCAAGGAAATGGAAGACCAGATGGTTAAGATTAAGAAGAATTTAAAGGCAGCTCAGGATAGACAAATTTTTTATGCAGATAAGAATAGGACAACAAGAGAATTTAAAGTGGGGGATCATGTGCTTTTGAAAGTAAAGCCTAAGAAGAGCTCTTTGAAGTTGGGTAGTTGTACAAAGCTGACAACCATATTCTACAGTCCATTTGAGATATTGGATAGAATAGGGCTAGTTGCATACATTCTTGCATTGCCTATTTCCATGAATGTGCATAATGTATTTCATGTCTCTTTGCTAAACAAATATGTACATGATCCTAACCATGTTATTGATTGGCATCTGATTCAGGTAGAGATAGAGGGAGACTTTCAGGTCCAACCAGTGCGAATATTGGACAGTAAAGTTAAAATGTTCCAGAATCGAGCTATAGAGCTGGTAAAAGTTTAGTGGACCTGCTATGGTCCTAAAGATGCTACCTAGGAGCATGAAGATGCCATGCGAGTAGAGTACCCACAATGTTTTGAATAAATTTGGGAATTTTGATTCATGTTTTGTATATGAACTAAGGACAGGGCCAAAATAAAGGGGAGGGGATGTAACACCCCAGGTTTTGATCCCCATATTAAATAATTTAGTTGTTAAACTATTGAGAGGCTAGAGTGCCTAAACAATTATTATGAGGCTAGTGTGCTTAAGAAATGTAATGTTTTGATCATTATCAATAATAAATACATCATTGGCTGCTAGACAGACAAGGACAAGAGTTATAGGGGGCTATGATTCCACAAGAGAGGGGGCTTGAGGGGCTAAGCATTTATTTTGTATTTTATTCTCCATTTTTTCTTAATGGAGAATAACAGTTACATGAGCTTCTTGGGGGAAGGCCATGAGGTTCTTGATTCCAAAGAATTTCATAAACTCGTCCCTAGTCNGGGGGGGGGGGGGGGGGGTTGTTGTTCATTCTCTTCTCACTCCCATTCTCTCTCTCATTATGTTGTTAGTCGCTCCACCTATTCATGCATTCATTCACAAACCTATTCATTGATCACACCTCTCATGGATACTTCACTCCATTCACTCTTTCACTACACTCGTCTTCCTCATTCTCGTTCGGCTTGGGAAGGGAAACAAACTGTTGAAGAACAACCACATTTTTTTTGGCTGTAGAGACTGATGGTGTAATCTAGCCATGAATCAAGACATGCATGTCTGATATGTGTGGTATATGTCTAGCTTTTCTCATAGCTGGGAGTCCTCAGAGTCCCAGCATGGATATTTTGGACTAGCTGCACTGGAGCCCTAGAAGGAGAAGGATTGCCTGAGGGATTGCGTGACAAAGAAGGGTGGGGGTCCATTCTCTTGGGTTGTGCAGGATGGGTAGAAGAGAGTTGGGTACTTGGATTGTTGTGGGTGTTGGGAAGCCTGTGAGAGTTTGAGTGTTGAATGGTTTGGGAATCTGAGTAACACTCTGGAACCGTCCTTGTGGATTTATAGCCCTGGCTCAGGGGTGACATTGTTTTTGATACTTGGAACAACATTGTCTACGGTTGGGTGGAACATCCTTGGTCTGTAGCTAGTCGACGGTTTTATTTTATAAAAGATAAGTTCTCTCCATCATGGTATTATTTACATGTGTATTATTTATTCCGTTGTGCATGTATTTATTGTTGAATTCAATGTATTTAGAGTATTCATGCTTGATGATGATTATGGTTGTGCATGTCGTATGCTTCATTGTTTTTATGTTTAGCATGAATCTTGATCAATGCATGTGAACCTTTCATGCATCCTTGCTATCTAAAGTTTGAGCAGAGTTAAAATTAGTCCAGAGAAGGGACTTGTGGTTAGCATGCCCGACCTGTGAGTGGTTGGGTACGTTACAAGTACCTTCCTAAAAAATTTCCTCATCCCCATGGGACTATACCAAGAAATAGGCAGGGCCTTATGTGACGATACCAGGAAAACCAATGGGGTTGTTGTGAGACACCCTATACTTGACCCATGGGGGTTATCTCAGATAGGGATTCCCAAAACACCTTCACACATC
Organism: Picea engelmannii; assembly: GCA_009831015.1. Taxonomy (NCBI): domain Eukaryota; kingdom Viridiplantae; phylum Streptophyta; class Pinopsida; order Pinales; family Pinaceae; genus Picea; species Picea engelmannii. The sequence goes on from ML788789.1 coordinate 297,905, forward strand.
TGCAACTCCGAGAACTCCCTCCTTCACATTCCTCCTCTACTTCACTTGTGTTGAGAGATCATATACTTGCTTGATCAAAATGAGAGGCTCCTTGATGGGTATTTATACCTTTTCAAGTACCTACTTTACTTGACATTAGGGCCGACCTATACTTCTTTTTGAAACCATTTTTCTCCTTTTACTTGATTTTGGGGCCGACTTGTAACTTCTTTTCCTTAGATCTGGGGCTTATTTACTTGCTTTTAGGGCTTCATCTTCAAGAGGTCATATCTCCTTAACCATGAGGAACCACGTGGTGTGCCACCTACTATTGGAAACGAATTGACAAGGACTATCAATCCAATGAGGTTCTGCATTTATTTGCAATGTCCTTCATACTCTTTTTCTTTAATTATATTTTGGATTCACGACCACACCCTTGGAGCTTCCTAACCATATTTTCAAGGTTTATTGACCATACATTGTAACTTATTTTCTTAACATATAAGACTTCTTGTAGGATTATTCAAAGTGTTAAGTATTCTTGTAGGCTTCTTCAAAGCATATTACCATGAGGGCCATGCTTAGAGATATGCCATAAGGGGACCACTTTGGAGACTCCTTCAAACAAACCTATCGCTTCTAGGGGATTCTGGATTTATTCTAGGGTTGACATCAATGAAAACCAATTTTCCAACAATCTTCCCCTTTGGCATTGATGGAAACACTCATACTCCCCTTGTGATCATCCATTTCTCCCCCTATCTTCATGTGCTCCCCCTATATTCATTCTTTTGTTCTTTCTCTCCCCCTTTGACATCAATGGCAAAGGGTAACTCACCATGACAATTCCTCTCCCCCTGTCTTCTTTGTAAGATGTTGTGTAAATGAATGCGGGGCAAGAACAACTCCTAGTTTTTGTTGAATATACTCAAAGGTCTCCCTTAGGAGAGGTTTGGTGAAGATATTTTCAATATATTCTTTTGTATCAATGTACTCCAACTTGATGTTCTTTTCTATGACTTTTCCCATAGAAAGTGGAACTTGATAGGAATATGCTTGGTCTTGGAAAGCATCATTGGATTTTTGGAGATAATTCTAGCACTGTTATTGTCATGGAATATTGAGATAGGCTCATCATATTTTACTTGTATGTCTTGCAGGGTTTGCTTCATCTGGAGTACATGAGTACAACATGTTGTTGTTGCAATATATTTTGCTTCTACCATAGAAAAGGATATTGAGGACTACTTCTTACTTAACCATGACACAAGAAAATCACCCAAGTAGAAGGTTGCTCCACTAGTACTTCTTCTTTAATCAATGCTTCCTTCCCAATCTACATATGTGTAGGAGACCATAGTCAACTCATTCCCTTTCAGATACCACAATACAAACTCTGTTGTTCTTTTGATATATTTGAAGATCCTATTTACTTCCATAACATGAGTTTCCTTCGGAGTTGCTTGAAATATTGAAATCTATCCAACTGCTTGCATCACATCTGGTCTTGAGACTGTCACATAGAGTAGGATGTCAATCATCGATCTATAGAGTCTTTGGTATTCTTCCTTAGATTCATCATCTTTTCTCAACTTTCAACCATTCACCATTGGAGTACTCACATGTTTTCAATCTCCCATTCTGAACTTATTCAACATTTCTTTGATGTACTTGATTTGGGAAATAAAAATGCCCTCATCTAGTTGAGATATATGGAGTCCAAAAAAGAAATTCAACTCACCAAGTAGGGGCATTTCAAACTCACTTTGCATGTCCTTGGAAAAATTCTAACTCAACATGTCATCATCACTTCCAAAGATGATTTCATCCATATATACTTCAATGATAATTATGTTGTCCTAATCCACTTTTATGTAGAGGCTGATATATTCATTGCCCTTTCTAAATCCACATTGTTGTAAGTACTTATCCAGTCTTGAATACCAAGCTCTAGGGGATTTCTTGAGTCCATACAGATCTTTCTTCAATATGCAAACATAATCTTCCCTTTCTAACATTAGAAACCATTATGGTTGTTCGATGTAGACTTCTTATTCTAATTCTCCATTTATAAATGTTGATTTGACGTCCATCTGATAGACTATGATTCTTTTGGAACATGCATAAGCCAATATTATTCTGATTGATTCCATTATGGAAACATGAGAAAATCTTTCTTCAAAATATATTCCTTCAACTTGAGCATATCCCTTGCCATCTTCATTTAGTTTGTTTCTAAACACCCATTTTGTACTGATCACATTTTTGTCCTTGGGTCTTGGAACCAGTTCCCATGTCTCATTCTTCTCTATTTGATTTTGTTCTTCTTCCATGGCCTTTATCCAATGTTCATCATTGATGGCTTCCTCAAATATGCTCGGTTCAACTATGGAAAATAGTGCTAGATGTCTTTGTTATGGTGCTTGTTTTATTCTTTGGGTTTTTATTCCTGCATTTTTATCCCCAATAATTTGTTCTGGTGGATGATTCTTCTGACACCATCATTTAGGTGTCTTAGGAGGTGTTTGTAGATCTTGTTGATTTTATTTTTTTTCATATTTCTTTTCTTCTGGTTGCTTCTCTTCTGGTTCTTCTTCTTCTACTACTTATTTTAGTTTTGCTTCATGCTCTTTTGAATTTATTCTCTCTTCTCTGGTCTTTAACAAATTTGTTTCATCAATATTTACATTGATGATTTCCACTATTTTGTTGATGCTTAGGTTGTAGAATTTCTATTCCTTGCTTTTTCTTGAGTTTCCAACTAGTATTCCTTTGTCAACCTAAGAGTTAAATTTTCCAATCTTGTTATCTTCTCGTTTTATGTAACATTTTCTTCCAAACAAGCTAAATTGCTTGACACTCATTGGTATCCCCTTCCATGGTTCATATGGAGTCTTGTCATTGTTACTTCTAAGCATTCCTCTATTTAATATATCAAATATTGTATGTACTACTTGTACCCAAAAGATATCACCCAACTTGGAATTCTTCAACATGGTTCTCGCCATTTCCTGTATAGTTCTGTTCTTCCTTTCAATGACTCCATTTTGCTGAGGTGTCCTAGATGTTGAGAATTACTTTTTAATTCCATTTTATTCACAGAAATCCATGAATTATTTTGACGTTAACTCACCTCCATCATCTAATCTCAAGCACTTGATTTTCAAATCAGTCTCATTTTCAACAACACATTTGAATATCCTGAAACATTCGAACACCTATGACTTTTTCTTGAGAAAAAAAACTTCGATCATTCTTGTATAATCATCAATGAGTAGCATGAATTATTGTTCTCCATTAATCCCTTTTTTTCTCATCGGTCCACATATATCAGTGTGCAAAATCTCTAATGGTTTTATTGTAGAGTATTCCTTTGTCCCGAACTCGGTTATTTTTTGTTTTCCATGTTGGAAATGCTTGCACATAGTGTTTGTTGGTTTTGAAATTTCAGGAATTTCTCTTACCACTTCCTTTCTGTTGATTTTGAAAATATTGTCAAAGTGTATATGACCCGTTCTTCTGTGTCAAATCCAACTTTCATGTTTCATTCCTAAGAAACATCTTTCCTTTCCAAACTCATTTAAGATGTATATTTTGTTTGGAGTCCTTATTGTTGTCACCACCAATCTGCATGATCCTTCTTTCCTTATCTCACACTTATTTGAGTTGAATATAAGTGGGTGTCCCTGGTCACACATTTGACTCACACTTAGGAGATTATGCTTCATATTTTCAACAAGTAGGACATTTTTCGCCATGGCATCCTTGCTTCCAATATTGACTATTCCATTTCCTATAATTTTGGTTGAGTTATCATTGCCAAATGAAAATCATCCATTTGTTTCTTTCTTTAGAGTTACAAACCTATTTTTTTCACCTGTCATGCGCTTTGAACAACCATTGTCAACGCACCAATCACTTTTTCTACTTTGGGCTTGTAAATAAATCGAACATTCTTCAATGTTCAATTTATCCTGCTTCATTTTCGATATCCTTGATAGTTCTTTTACATGACAATTAAAATCCTACTGCGGTTCCCTTGGAGGAACAATAAACCTGCAATATTTGGATATATGTCCAAAATTGTTGCATTTGTAGCATTCTACTTCATTATTTAATGAACCAAAAATGTTGTAGTTTATGTTATAAGCTTCATGAGGTTTTCTGAAATAATTATTCCTAGAGTAGTCTATGTAGTTACTTATGTTCTTAGAATAGGCTTTACAATTTATAGCTTTGTGCCAAAATTATTGTAGGTGTTAATACTCTAATCTATAGGGGGGAATTTCTCAAATTTGGTGCTATGTTCCAGCAACACATGTGCGATACAGGAACACTATTAGAAAAGTGACATTCTTGCAACGCCATCATAAAACATCATATCACTTCCTAAAAATCCTCGGATTCTTCACTAGGAGGGGAAGAGAGACCCGAGAGGGACTTAGAACAAAAATCTGGATATATGACTATAAGCCTATGAGGCATGCGTTTTTTAATATATTTTTTCCATTGAATATCTATGAGGGTTGTTTTATCAGTATGTCTTTCTACTCCATTTTTTCTTTTCTTCTACTTGGATACAATGCATATTTTGAGAATCAAAACTTGCCATTGATAGGTATATCTATGAGTAGCAGAGATTCTACTGTAGCATGCCTATTTTGTCAGTGTTATTATTCAAGACTTCTTTAAATTTCATTTGACTGAAAGGATCTTTCGTTTTATGAACATTCTACTATTGTGTTTCCATATAAATTCTTCTACCTATTATCATATACAAATTTTATTTGATGAACATCTTAAGTGCCTTCAATATTTAGGATATGTTGACTCCATGCCCAACGAAACAATTTATGGACCTTTTCTGCCCCTTCTCTCTTTATCATCATTTTGACCCATTCACCTAAACATGAACATATTTAGACACCTATATTCAAATATTTCTAACCTCACCTCATTTGCAGTCTGAGGGTGACTTCTAGAGCTAACATTTTTGGCGTCGTTGCCAGGGATGGAGCAACAAAGATATCTTCGCTAGGAAGAACGACAATGACCATATCCACTTCTTGATGGTGAACAAGAAGAGGGAACATAATTGACTTCAAATCTTTCACCATGGAGACTCCATTGTTTGAAGGTTCATAGGAAACTCCCAAGATCCAAGATGTTAGCAGATGCTTGCATGGAAACCATTATGGATGCAAGGTTTGCTCCATTCAATTTTGTTGATATTGTTGGTTTCCCTAATGTTGTTCCCACTATAGATATACGGGGAGACTTCCTTCCACCGTTCAAAGAAATCAGGGAAGATAATCCTTCTGATCATCTCATCAAGTTTCATGAGTGTATGGATCAACTAGATCTACATCACAAGGATGTACGGATGATGAAGTTTATGTGTTCATTGGAGGGTGATGCACAAAAATGGTATTGGTCCTTTCCTTTTTCGATCATATCATATTTGAAATAATTTCATATGGCATTTCATCATCGTTGTAAAAGGTATTTTTCCCAAGAACTTATTCTTGAGCACTTTTGTGAGGAATTCCATTTATATATTCAACATATTAATTCTTCTTATAGTGAGGACGGAGGAGAATGTACTTATGAGGATGTGGATGAGAAATCATTCATACATGAAACTCTTTCTAGTTCTACTTCCCAAGAAGAATATCTTCTAGATATAGTTTATGATCATACCATTGATTACATAGTTGTAGATTCATTAGAGCTTTCCCCTAAGGTACCTACTGTCCCAAATGTAGATGAAGGATACCAAACAGATGATGAAGAAATGACTATTTCAAAATTGTCTCAAGAGGTATCATTTGATGAATCTATAGTTGATCATGGTCAAGATAAGGTGTTACATGTGAAACATCATCTTCATGAAAATTTTGTTGATTTGGGTTATATTGAAACATATGATGAATCCTTGGAGGTGAATCTAGAGATCGTTTCAGATTTTAATCATCATTCTTTGCAAAATACTTAGGCTTTTAACTGACCTATTTATGATGAGTATCTTGATGAAATAAAAAATCTCTCCAAATTAATGGATATTAAATCTCTTAGCAATAAAATTGTAGTTAATGAATGTGAAGACAATTTGCATCAATTTACTATATCAACAAGTGCATAAATCTTTAGCAACCTTTATGATAAATTCACTAAGCCTTTTTCTTCATTGGTTGTAGAAGATTAATTTTTGGAAGTTGGCAAGCCTATATTTGATACTTATGTTGAATTCAGTTCTTCTTCTTTGTTTTCAACAAATTATGAGAATAAATTTGGTATCATTCAAGAAGTAAAGGTTTGTCATGAGCATCCCATTTAGTTCAAGTAGCAAGAAGAGGTATTTTCTTATGAGTTCTATGATCCCATTGCTACATATTTACAATATTTTCTCAACTCAAAACTGATATTTACAAGTTGTAAGTATGAGTTGTTATATTATTTATTTTCATGCTTTTCAGTCTGGTGTTTGATCAAAGATGGAAGATGGTTTCGATTGATTGATAAAAAAATTGAATGGTTATAGTGGAAGTTTTCTTTCACCTAAAAAAAATTTGGTGTGGTTGTGTAGAGTAGATCATACACATAAATAAGTTCATGGATTGAGCATTTGGTTGTCAGATTATTTTTAGTTTGCAATTTTCAGAAATTGTGGTTTTTAGATTGAGCTGGTGTGTAGTATCTTAATAAGTTGACTCCATATCCCAAGGGAGAAACTGGTATAAATCATTTTCGGTTTGCAACATGGTTGTTTTCATTATTTTTCAGTTTGCAAAGACAGTCTTGGATTTTAGATTGGTTTTTCAGCATGTGGTTTTCAGTTGAACAGTTGTAGTGGATAGACTAAAGGCACACTGGTCTACAAGTTCTTGATGCCTCACAGGGAGAGCATCATCCCCAGAAGGAGCCGATGTTAATACTCTGATATACAAGGGAAAATTTCTCAAATTTGGTGCTATGTTCCGGCAGCACATGTGTGATATAGGCACGCTACTAGAAAAGTGACATTCTTGCAACACCATCATAAAACATCATATCACTTCCTAAAAATCCTCAAATTCTTTGCCAGGAGGGGAAGACAGACCCAAGAAGGACTTAGAACAAAAATCTGGATATATAACTGTAAGCCTATGAGGCATGTGTTTTTTAATATATTTATGCCATTGAAGATCTATGAGGGTTGTTTTATCAGTATGTCTTTCTACTCTATTTTTTCTTTTCTTGTACTTGGATAAAATGAAAATTTTGAGAATCAAAACTTGCCATTTATAGGTAGATCTATGAGCAGCAGAGATTTTGTTGTAGCATGCCTATTTTGTCAGTGTTATTATTCAAGCCTTATTTAAATTTCATTTGATTGAAAGGATATTTCATTTTATGAACATTCTACTATTGTGTTTCCTTATCAATTCTTCTACCTGTTATCATATACAACTTTTATTTGATGAACAACTTAAGTGCCTTCAATCTTTAGGATATGTTCACTCCATGCCCAACATAACATTTTATGGACCTTTTCTTTCCCTTGTCTCTTTCTCATCATTTTGAGCCATTCACCTAAACATGAGCAGATTTAGACACCTATATTCAAATGTTTCTAGGCTCACCTCATTTGTAGTCTGAGGGTGACTTCTAGAGATAACAACAGGAATAACATGATCCAAGAAAGATAGTTTGATACCTAAGTGTGGAAGATATTTTAGGTGGTGCAACTCTTTTGTAATCTTCTTCTTGAGTCCTCTCCATTGTTGGTTATTGATTCCTCATTCCTCTTATCGGATGATATTCTTCTTGAATAATATTCATTGCCTAAATATTCTCCTTTGAATGCTTACGTGCTTCCCTTTTGATGGGACCTCTAATGACTTCTACATAACCTTTTTGTTATTCTTCTTTTTGTTGTTGCTTTGGAGCTTGAACTCTTCTCAGTATGAGTTTGTTTGTATCCTAGTCCATACTTGTCATTGCATGGCCTTTGAATGTTGATAATTTCATATAATATTTTTGTGTTGTTTCCAAAGTTTTGTCGGACATCCTTTTTCTGAAGTTCCTTTCTTAGTGATACTATTTCATCTTCCAAAGACTCATTTATTTTTTCTTTTCTTCCAACTATTTTTTGAGTGTTTCTTCAATCATTTTGGCTTCATCTAGCTGAACCTTTAGATTTATGATGATCTACTGGACCTCTTCATAAAAAAATTTAGGATTTTGAGAAATTTCCTTTATCTTGATAAATTCTTACTTGAGGGACTTCCTCCTTTCCCTTTTTAGATCACTCAAAGAGTTGATTAGTTCTGCCTCAAGATCCACTTCACCTTCTTCATAATCTTCTTTGTCATCTTCATTTCCATAAAGAGCACTCTTTATGAATCAATGTCACTATCAATATCCTCATCAAATAAGGAACTATCTTCTCTTGAGTAGAGGCTTTTCTTGAAGACTTTTCTTTTATTTCTCTTTTTGTTTCCCTTTTGGTATTTCTTTTCTTTCTTGGGAATTTCTTCTTCATCACTTTCAGGATTGTTATCATAAGGAAATTTAGAAGCAAAATGACCAGTTTTACCACAATTAAAGAATTTGAAAGGAAGCTTACCTTTGTAATTTCCAATTCCTTTCTTCAACTTCCTTATGAAGTTGGATATTTATTCATCTTCATCTAAATCATCGTTGTAGTTGCGGATTAACTTTGACTTTTGATTATTCTTTCTTGTCTTCTTGGATGTTTTTAAAGTTTCTTCCTTCTTGGATGGACTATGCTATTTTGTTCTCATTTCATAAGTTGTGAGTATTCCATGTAGCTCGTCCATTCTTAATCTAACAAGATCTTCTCTTTCTTCTAGGGTTGGAATCTTAGGATAAAATATTATTGGAAGAGGGCTTAGTACATTTTGAACAATTACCGGTTATTTAATTTCTTCTCATAGTCCTTTAATATAATTCACTATTTCATCAACTCACAGAAAATAAGTTGCAATATCTTCATCTTCCTTCATTTTCAGTTGTTCAAATTTACTTCTATAAGTTTGAAGCTTGGCCCCTTTGAATTTGGCATCTCCTTCATAAACATTTTGAAGCTTGTCCCAAATATCATTTGCAAAGTCACAATGCATAACCTTGACATATACTAGACCATCCATGCCACTTAGAATAGCATTTGTAGCCTTCAAATTATTTTCACTAAGTTTCTATCCATCTTTATCTATTGGGGGAGGGGTGGGTGCCTTGTATATGTCTACTACTGCTTATCGGACATCAAATCCCTATGCTTACAAAAACATTTTCATCCTTCTACTCCAGAAGGCATAGTTATGATAATAAAACATTGGTGTTCCATTCTTGGTCCACTCCATGATCTACCTTCGAGTGAGTCGACTATTTCTGAAGGACCTTCTTTGATGCCAATTGTTGGAATACTGAGAGGAGGGGGTGAATCAATATTCTGCAATTATTACCATTTCAATCACAACATGTAATCATTAAATTTACCACTTATGATTCCATTAAAGATATTGATGCATTCAATATATCATAAACATATAACCACATATACATAATACACAAGAATTTTACGTGGAAACCAAAATGGGAGAAAACCATGAAACACTTTTTAATGTATCAAAAGATTACATCCACCGAAAGAACCAACTTCCAAAATTTTCCAACACCAACCCCCTGATTTACAGGATCCAACCTGAAGGAAGGTACAACTCCCTACATTCTCTAGTTCCAACCCCCTAGTTTACAGGCTCCAACCTGAAGGAAGATACAACTCCCTTTCCTTGCCCCTTCCTTCCTCCCTTGAATATAAATAAGAGAATCAACCTATTATTGTTATTGTCACTGATACTGATACATCATCATCATCAAAATGGATACAACCCCAATAACCACATAAAGCTTATCCTCCAAATTATGTGCTCAAAATCACCATGATAAACCATGTGCCAAGATGTGCCTCAAGCATGTGCCAAGACCTCGAATATATCCCTCATATTCCAAAACCTCCAAGACATGCCTCAAACATGTGTCATAACCTCCAATATATGCCTCAAAGAATATACCAAAACCTCTAATATACAAGCCTCAAAATATATAGAACATACCTTTCAACATGTGAACAACCTAATGCATGATATATTAGATATTCAAACTTTCCTCAACTTTAGAATCAAGAGGAGTACCTTCCTCAAAATTTTCCTCAACCTCACAGGACTGGACCAAGCAATAGGTAGGCCTCACGTGATGATACTAGGACAACCATCGAGGTCCTCGCAGGACACCCTATACTTGACCCACGATGGTTAGTTTAGATAGGGTTTCCCAGAAACCCTTTACACATCCGCTACTCCGAGAACTCCCTCCTTCACACAACACCACTACTTCACTTGTGCTGAAAAATCATACACTTTATTGATTAAAATGAGAGGCTCTTTGATGGGTATTTATACTTTTTCAAGTACCACCTTTACTTGACTTTAGGGCCAACCTATAACTTCTTTTTGCAACTATTTTCCTCCTTTTACTTGATTTTGGGGTCGAATTGTAACTATTTTCCTTAGATCTGGGGATTCTTTACTTTATTTTGAGGCTTCAAATTTAAGATTTCATATCTCCTTGACTGAGAGGAACCACATGGCATGCCACCTACCATTGAAAATGGATTGATGAGGAATATCAATCCAATGAGGTTTTGAATTCATTTTAAATGTCCTTGATTCTCTTTTTTCTTGAATTGTCTTCGAGCTTCATGACTATATGCTTGGGGCTTCCTAACCATTTTTTCAGGGTTTCTTGACCATACATTGTAACTTATTTTATTAACGACTAAGTATTCTTTTAGGATTCTTCAAAGTGTTAAGGATTCTTGTAGGATTCTTCAAAGAATCTTCCCATGAGGGATATGCTTATAGCTACACCATAAGGGGACCACTTTGGAGACTCCTTCGAACAAACCTATCACTTCTAGGGGATTATGGACTTCTTCTAGGGTTGACATCAATGACAACCAATTTTCCAACAATTGGGTTGTTTCTGATGAGGTCAGAGTTTTGAGCCACTCGCCAGACCTTTCCAGAGTTGATAAGCCCCTTTTGAGAAAAATGGGGTTGCCATGTGGTGGACCTGTAATATGCACAGTCAACCCATAACTTCAACTCCATGTTGACCTACAATGTCATCCTCTGTATTTACAATCAATATTCCATGTCATCATCTATATGGTCCATTCAGCATGTCATGTCAGCATCCATACAGTCTAGTCAGCATGCCACATCAACATTTGTACTTCCATATGTCATGTCCATACTGCCATGTTCATGTCCATACTGCCATGTTTCATGTACATACTACCACCTTTCATGTTTGTATAGCCACGTGTCAGTCTATGGTGATGCCACTTTTCATTCGTGTCCTCCTTTTCGCCTATTTGACCAAAAATTCATAACACCATAATTTTCTCATACGATGACCACTTGAGCCCATTAAAGTTGCGTTGGAAATCTCTCGATAAATTCTTCGACATGCATACATTTTCACTACCATTTGAGAACAATTTTTATCGATCAAAAATCCACCTGGATCAATCCTCCCCACTGGAATCTTTTGGACCACCAAAAGTCTTGTTTACTCAACAAATAAGTTAGGGTATTGTCGCCTCACTTGTCCAGTATCATCCATCCATCTTGCTTAGATAATTTGACTCATCACAACAAATATGAAAAATGAAATAGAATTGTTGATGAAATTAATCATTCCTTCCATTTCCTAAACATTGATGTTCATTGTTTCAACTACTAACCATACTCCACTGACTAGTAGAAAAATCAACAAAAAAAATTGAATATAAAAATGCGAAAGAGAATGAATCAAAAACATATTTTCCCTTCTTAACAAGAACAACATTATCCAAAGGATCTATTTTACTTTCAACCATAGGTTGTAAGCTTGAATTTTGGATACTACATGCAGTGACATCTCATATTGTACTTCTTGTGAATCGTGAAACATCTCATTATAGTTAGAGTCAAACTTAACTACTTCATTTCTAGGATCACATTCTTCCTTAACTTTTATAGACATGAGTGGCAAGTTCTTTCTTGCATTAGCTAGTATTTTCATTTACCTAGTAGTGACAATAGAAAAAATAGTCTTCATCTGATGAGCTTTCACAATGAACTCAATCCCATATTTGAAAAGATGATACTTTTTCTGTTCCTTGTAGAAAATGGTCCTTATGTCATATAAGTATGGAATTCCCAAAAATATCTCGCAAATTTCAAGTGGAACCAAATCTAACTCTACCTCATCTATGAAACTGGATGTGATTGCAAATATTAATTTACATTGTTTATTTACCTATAACTTAGCATTCTCACAAACCCAACCCAAAGGATACGGTCTCACAAGAGGCTTAGTTTCCAATCCAAAATTCTTAACAACTTGCTCTAAAATAAGATTTACTTGTGATCCATTATCGACAAGTGTGTTTATCTTAGTGTGTTTTGGGATGAATCATATCTGAAACAATTCATTTATTTTCTTTTCATCGGGGATTATATTAGCCTTTGAAGAATAAGCACATAAACTAGAACTAACAATAGAAAATATACCTTTGATTCCCATAGTTGTAACCTTAGTTTCATCATCAGAATTTGATCCAAGATCCTGAACTATGGTTGTAGTCTTATTTTTAATTTTCTGACGTTGAACCCAATTTGGCTTCAATTATTGATGCAATTTCTAACAATGATCCTCATCATGTATTTTCTTGTTATAATGAGAACAAGATGGTTTATCATCATCCTTCTTCATTGTAGCAATGTGTTTGAGTTTCTCCTTCCCTTTGTTCTTTCCTTCTTTTGGCTGAACGAATTCCATTGAGAAACTGTCATGGTCATTCCTTATACCTGACTCAAGGTGAGCCTCTTGTACACTAACTTCATCAAGGTTGGTTGAATTAAACATAAGTTTTGTATGCTTCAAATGATAATTTAACCCACCTATATACTTTAACAAAGTTTCTTTTGTATTGTTAAAGTTTATTGTGTATGTAAAGGAATGTCTAATATTAATTCCCTTTTTCTAAACTCCTGAGTACATAGATGATTTTAGGGGCTAAATTTTTCCAATGGGCTAATTTTCCATGGTTTTTTCCAAAATAAGATTCACTAATTTCCATTTTTTCTAAAAACGATTCGCCCAAATTTCATAGAACAATTTTATTTTTTTTACAAATAACCCAAATTTTATAAAAACTGTATAAAATCCTTAGAAATTTGAATAGTTTTACAAAACTATTGCCAAACATTTTACATTTTTCATATTAAGGATTAGTAAGATTAGCCTAGGTTTTTAAATTTTAATATAAATTTCCATAAAATCATCCCTACCTGAGTATATTCGTGTACACTTTTCCCTTTATTTTGCCTTAAGTTTTGCAATCCATTATTGCTTGTTGCATGTATCATAATGGACAAAATTGTTTCTTTAATGCAACAATAAACGCACACCAAGAAGAAATTATTTTACCACTTCGAAGAAGATCTTCCTGAGTCTTCATCTCGCACCAGATCAAAGTTGTGCCTCACAGTCGAAGAGTGGCTAGTTGGGTCTTTTCATTGCCATCAATTTTTTTTTGAATCCTGCAATAAAATTCAAGCTACTTGATCCAACTATCCAACTTTTCTACATTAATTTCACCATCATACATTGGAAAATAAACTTAACATCAAGTTTCAATAAAGGTAAATCATAAGAAATTTTCTTAAAATGATTCTTGAAAGAATAACTTCCACTCAAAATAGAAGAAGAGGATGAAGATGACAGGGATAAAGGAGTCTTAAGAGGGTCACCACCACCTTCTTCCACTTTTGTAGTTTCTCCTGATGGAACACTGTCTTTGACCTTCTTTCAGTCCCTGTACAATTCTTCCACCATGACTTTCATCATCATGAATGCTTCAAAGAAAGTATCCTCATAACCAAACAAATGTTCTTCTTTCGGTGACATCATTTCTTATTTTCAGAATACACGTCCAATTTCTAGATTAGCCTCTTCAAGTGATCCTTCACCACACTTGAACTTGAGCATGGTTAGCATTCACCCTTGCAAATCCTGTCAAACTTGCTCTGATACCAAACTTGATCTGAAATTACTGACTTGATTGCAAATTATAAATGTGAAAGGTTGAATTGAAGAAATGAACATCGGAAAGATAAGATAAAAGACAAAAACAAGGTTGTTGATGGAGTTCACCCATCTTGGGATATGTCTCTGGGTCTGCTTCCAATGAGTGACCATTCCATTAAGATGTCGAATGATTAATTACATCAAATTGATCTCCAACCTACAACAATATTGTCCACATATCTGCTACAAAGAGTGTGGTATAAGAAAAGAACCACTTCCCACTCTTGGGCTGCCAAAATATGGCCTAAAACCCCTTTTCTTCAATTTTACATAGAAAAAACTTGGGTTTAATTCCCCCTCCTATGCATAAACCTTCCAAAACACAGTGTGTGGCACATTGGAAAAAACTATTGGTTATAAAGTTGGAGGTCATGCATTCAAACCCTTTCCCATTAGGATTTTTCACAGTAGTAAATAATGTAGGTTAACTATTTGTTATATACCAATACTAGATCTGCAAATACACTTTAGAAAATAATAGGAGTAAACACCAAAACCATTCATCAAAGATTGAACACAAGAATGTAGAAAACCCTTGAATTAGGGTAACATAGTATATTATTGCTTCAGGAAATATAAAACTCCTCAAGCAATACTTGTTTGCACATTCACAATATACTTCACGATGCCAATTATGTTGCTTACATATCCTTTTATAGTATTCTCTTTCTCCTAGGAACATTCATAATTCTAAAGAAGGAATCTTCTAGAAAGACCATTTATTATTTATAACTACCCATTTATTATATGTAACTATCACAGTGGGCCTTATTTAATACCATGGTGGACTTAGTCCACCTTACATTGAATTAACTACACTAATAATACCTAACCCTCATTCCCATTGGGTACCTCCCATATTACCACCCATATTACCTCCCTAGGTATAGTACATTCCACCCCGCTTAAGCATGTTTCGTCCCCGAAACATGAGAAGAGACCATACAATATGACCAGTTGATAATTGTATCCAAATGGTACCAAGTATGACCATCTATCCATCCTAATGGAAGCCGAACATTATTTCCAACTATTGCATTTCCACCCTAAGATTTCTCTACATCGTGTCGATGTTGCCATGGACTTGGTTCTCGAGCCTGAAGTATTCCTATAGTGTTGGTAGGCCTCCATGCACCACTTGATTGGTTGTCTTATTGGGTCCTGTTGACGGGAATTTATGACACACCATCAACGGGAAGGGAAGATCCGGTCTGGGGTTGTCTATTTAACCAAAGTCATTTGGTATAATATACCCTGACAAATTTTTTGGCTCCGTTAGCCAACTAAGATCCTAAAAAGAGTAAAAGAAATAAACTGATATAAAGCTATGATTCTAACAAATGATATATTACTTACTAATGTTTATTAAAAATAAACGTGAATGTACAAATGATTATAAACAAACTATATACAATTTACAAGGTTTACAAGGTTTACTTGAAATCTTGCGAAAATGAATGTTCATAATAATGTTTCAAAATAAGATAAAGTAAGATAATAAATATTTTTGTTTTTTTAATGTTTAAATATTTTAAACTAATAAATAATAAGAAAATACAATGGAAACAATGACACAGAAACATTCAAAGCTAATTAATGCAATCATCGTTTCATTCATATATAAACAAATATGAATAAAAGAAAGCAATGCACCTACTAACCTCTCACTGATAAGCAATACTAAGTTAAATTCATCTCTTTGTATTTGTATGAGCTCTTCTTAAACTGTGTCAAGTATAAACCTATGACAAAAACAAACATAATACTTCCTGAAGAAATTCAAGGAAGTGTTTCATATTCTAGAGCGAGTTTATAGTGACAGAAAGACAAATAATTATATATCTTGTGACCTTGAAATGTCCAATAACTGAAAATGAAATAAATTCCAATTCTCAGGAATGGTTTTACAAACTATCTAGCATCATATGTAAACTCAAAATACTTGAATATATGATTAGTCATAGATATAAACTAAGCCAAAAGATAATGAACAACATAAAGAAAAGCATGATATACAATATTATGTGCATACCTGACTAAGGCTAATTCGACACAGATAACATTTGACATCAAGAAATTACATGAGAAGACAATGAAAAAACACTGCAAAGTTTACACAGGACGAAATCCAAAGAGTAAATTGCTTTCTCATATAGTTTCAACAAAATATGTTCATCAAATGGTCCAGGAAGAACTTTTGGGATAATAGACTCTTAAATATTGAAAAACAAAATTAATATATAAATGATAGCAATTAACCATGTATTGATAAAACAGACTAAAGCTAATTTAAATCAATGCATAATCAATTGTTCAAAGAATATGAAGATATTATAATGAAAATAAAGTTTTACTCACATGACAAAAGCCATTAAGCAACCTGAAATTCCATATTCTTCTTTGAAAATATTTGTCCATTCTCCCAAAGATTCCAACCATTCGTTACTCCATTTGAAAAGAAAAAAAGTTTACAAAAGAGAAAGGATAAAAATCTTCCTCTCCATTTCTTGGATCATCATGGCTCTAAACTTTCTCATATATTTATACAATGAATGAACAGTCTGGGCGTCACTAATAATTTCCGCTACCTGAAATTTTCCTTATAAAGAGACACAAATATCTTTCAAATCGTGCATGTGTTTGGGAAAATTCTCACGCATAAGCTAAATGGGTCCATTTTGCAGATGGTTTTTCAACTATTTATTTTGATTCCTCACGGTTTGGCTGCAATCAGTCCTGCAATGTCGTTTGTCTGTTCTTGACGCATTTCCAAATTTTATCTGTTGTTGCTCATAAATTTATTTGCAGCAATCCAATATTATTTTTGGATCAATCATCTTGAACGTATTTAGATAATAAAATCAAGCCATGATCATATCCGTACCAAATAACTAATAATAGAAAGTTGTGAAACAAAAAGAAACCTAAAAATTGTGAATAAAACAAAATCTAAAACAATAAAATTAAAATGAATTTAAACTAACTATAAGTTCTAAAGAAACATGGTTTATATTTTCCTTTCAAATATGATCTTAAAATTATAGAATCTTCAAGTTGATGGAGAGGAGAAAAATATTAATTTTGGGTTTTCACAAAATCAAACAAATGATAGATAATTTGTTTTTTTATTATTTTATTTTTATTTTGAAATGAGATGCAAACTAACAAAATAATTTAATTAATTAAACCTACCAAATGATTTTGTGAAAATGATTGTTAATGAGCAAAAGATGAAAACATAATCATAATTTAAACGGAAGTAAAAGTTGATAAAAAATAAGGTTTTCGTTTAAATTAAGATTTCTATGTTCATCTCTCCCTCATTCAAATTTGATCAAATGTAAACAAATGTCATAGAAAAGATGTGTCGTAATAAAAATCTCAAATTATGAAGCTTGTCCATCAACATTAAAGCTTTGTATAAAGAAAAATGAAATGGTATTTAAATTTCATGAAATTCAAACCAAACAAAAGAAAAGAATATAAAATCAAACCAACCTCGAAACAAAGAAAACCAATACCAATCCAATCAAGTCAAAGGGAAACAAACGAAGAATCCAGGTAAAATTTCGAGGGACCCTAGATTTTGATTAAAGAAAAAGAAGGGGGTTGTTGGGGCCCAACAAATGGTGACTTACTGGGTGAAGCAGTTATCTCTGACTTATTAAACTTTCATCGCAGGGAAGAAGAATAAGACTTGGATATAATTTTAACCTGCTTTGAAACAAATCCACTTTAATATTACACTAGTTTAGATTTCTAGAAAAATATTAGAAAAGAATAAAACAATGATTTTACAGAGGATTATAACCTGAATTTGTGTTTTAATCAAAGAGTCACGATGTTTATAAAAGGATTTCAATACCATTGACAGAGCCACTTCTTCTAGCAGGAGTCCATAACCTTTGTTGGTGTGGATTTGATCAGACTAGGGTTCTTCTCAGGTTACCAACAAAAGGTATCGTGTCGTCTAGAGCGTTGACATTTTCATCTCCTCCGAATAGAAGAAGTCTCACCCGAAGAATTGCTGAGACATAAAGATAGGGAAGGGTAGGGAAAATACCAAAGAGAATCCATAGATCATCCAAAACTCATTCATGTTCTTGTGCAAGAGTAACATCAGATCTGAAACATCTAACCACAGGAATTGAACCTACTTACGTTATGAACAATGCTTTAAACATAGAACCATTAAATAGAACTCATAAACCATAAAGGACCAATGTAATGCACAAGTAAACATACAAAGACACATCATATTTTGAATCTCCTTCATCATATTATCTCTGAGATCCTTCTTGCATTACAAACTCAGAATTACATAGAGATATTCAGTACAGACTCTTGGCTCTAGGCCTCAACCATGGAGTTCTAATTCCCCAACTGATAGGTCTCGTTCATTATAGACTCTCCTCTTCTCGACTTACAACAAGAAGCAAAAACTAATCCCAAAACCTTGGGAAACTATGATAGACATGACTCAACCCAACCTAACCAATGACCTGAACGAACAACAACAACATCAACCCAACCTAACCAACGAACTGAACGAACAGCAACAACATCAACCCAACCTAACCAACAAACTGAACTAACAAAAACAACATCAACCCAAAATAAACAACCATTTACACTTATATTCAGTCCTATATATAGCTGGGTTATGTCTCCCTGTTCAGATTACTCGCCTTCTTGTTCTTTTACCATTGTTTGTTGCTTAGCTAGTGTTGCGCTAGCTTCCGCAACTGCTTTATGTTATTCTTCCTTCCAGCCTCTGATGAAGTTTGTGCGACTCATGCATATTCAAAACTTGCACAATTCTTTATAAAAAACAAAGGGCCCAATAGGCTTTGATCACAATCCTTGGCTCGTCCTCGAGTCAAGCACTTGGTTTCTTCACATTCTCTAGGAGCAACTGTTGCTTTCCCTTATCCATCTTTTCTTCTTCTTTTAGCTCTTTTGTTTGTGCCTTTTCTTCCTTTACCTTTTAAACAAAGGGCCCAATTTTGGAACCAACTCCAATGCTCTGTGCTTTACTCCATGAAAGCTTTCAACTTTGTCATTCCATTTCTGGGTGAGGAGTGATGCTTTTGCTAGGAACTGTTGGGTCATCTCTTTGTTGTAGTCCTTTGCCTTGGTTGCAACCAATGAGTTCCATTCAGAGTCGGCTATTGTGTCAACCTAGTGCATTTGCATATAGGCGGTTTGAATTACCGATCGAAAATCGTTCATCTCTTTCTTGGCTATAGACTGTCTTTCGTAGAGTGAATTTAGTTCATTGTCAGCCTGCTGGATTCGGTCAAAATTTTGTTGTTTCTCTATGGGGTCCATTGTGACCGCAACTTCCTCGTTCATCACCTGGATCTTTGTGCACACTTCCTCTAGGACTTGATTCCGTCGAGCGATGATTCCCGTCCAATCGTTGAATTCTCTGAAGATTTTAGTGCAGTCCGCTATCTGCTTATGTATTGCCACTCAAGCATTGGTTCATTACAGTATTATCCTCTACATTTGGTCCTGTAGCTGCCGAGGCTATTGTCCTACTTCTTGATGGAATTGTTGTAGCTTCTTGTATCTTCTCCATGCGTGTAGTGATCTGTTTACATGCCTCTTGTAACAGTTCAATCTGTTTCTCTGGTTCTCTTATTTCACTGGCTTCAGGTAGGTCAGGCGCAACCTTCCAAATCTCCGTCCAATATTTTGCAAGTTTTTCCCTCACTTTTTCCAGTTTGCACTGGGCTAGGATTCTATCATGTTTTTCCTCTATTCTACATGTTTGTGCATATAACTTTTCTTTCTTTTCGATCTCAGCTGAGCTCTCAGTGTCCTGGAGCCTTTTCTCTAGTTGGTCTGTGGAGGCTCTAATTAGTTCGAACAACTGTGATACTGGCCACTGTACCAGGTTTGTAGATTATGGAGCTGCATCAGTGGGTACTCACCATTGTAGTGGGAGTCCACTGCCTATTGAATGGTCTGAGCGAGTTTCTACCTTGTCCTCTGTTGGTGGTGCTGGTGCAATCCTTAATCTTAGGTCTGTGGGTAAGAGCATCAAAACCTCAGTTCTAGTTATGTAGAGATGCATCAATTTGGCACATTGTTGGGGGTTCTAGAGAACTTGCACCATCTATGCTTGCATGGTGGTCATATCCAGCTCCATTGTTGATTCTGGCTCATTGTGCACATCTAGTATCTTCATATATTCCTGTGCTTCTGCATCATGCGTCCTGATTTTTGGGACATCCTCACCCTTGGGTGGTGAGGGGATTTGCGGGTTATGGTCAGGTTCCAACTCTTCTCTACTTCGAACGACTTCTTCCTATGCTGAAAAATCAGGTTGTTGTTCCTGGGTGTTCGGATTCGGGACATCCATCATCATGGGATACTTTGATGATTTAGGGTCAGGGTCGGGAATTTCTGAACTGGACTTGGGGGATTCTCTAGTTGTCTGTGGGGGTTGTCATTCCTCTGTCTCTGGGTGGTCAATATGCATCAGCTTTGAGGCTATGGTATGATGTGGAATGGTGGTGAGGAGGTTTGGTAATTGGAGTAGTGGGGGTTGCTCAATGATGAGTGTAGCCAGAATTGTTTCAGGGTCCGGGTCATCTTGAATGTCAATGATAGTGGTGGCTTTGGTCATGGCACGGGTCTGGGGAGCGGCAGATGCAGGGGGTTGTGGATTCAGGGGTTTTTTCAGCGAGACCCCCATTTTGGGCCTACTCACCATTAGTTCGATGCCAAACACAGTGCCTAGGATCTAGTTGACCTGCGCACCTGACAACATAACATTGTCTGGAAACTGTCAGGGGCGTGGTCTTTTCCTCCGCTCCAGCTGCAATGTTTCTTCTTCCTCCTCTAAATCTGTTTGTGTTGGAGCGTTTAGCTTCTTCGGCTAGGGGATTGATCTTGTTCCCTCTCCTTCTTCCTTGCCTTTTTTCTTGAGCATCTTGGCAAGAAAAATGTAATGCATTCCTGATTTACGCTGGCCTCGTTTGACTCCTAGCCATGACATGACTTATTTATCTAAGCCTTCCTCATCCAAATAGAATGGTAGCATCTATGTGTGGAAATGTTCCCTACTGGCATGCCTTGGCCAAACGAATGTGTTGTGATGGTTCATGCTGAATGCAATATTCCTCATGTTATTATTGAGGATCTCCTGTGGGATGCGTGACCTCTGTGTTGCGTCTATCATAGAATTATACCATTTGGAAAATGCTTCTTTGTTGAGTGTTGTGTTCTCTGAGTCTAGTCTGGATTGCCATGGCTCAAACATCTTTGCCAGGCGCCCTTTATCTAGTATTTCTGGTTGTCTGCCCACAGGTGACTTCCATTTGAGCATTGTGAATGCCACAAGTAGGTATCCATAGGTAAAGGTGCCTCCTTTCTCCTGCACCTCCTCGCAATCTACTAGTAGTTCCTCTAGCAAGAAACTACACCAATTGAACATTGCTCCCTATGTACAAAAGTCAGCGACTGATAGCGCATATAAAGTGCATTCTCCCTTATAATAAGACCTCATAACTTTGTTGTCTATGATGTAGCAGCCATTCCGTATTGTTTCAGGCAGTATTGGTTCAATGACTATTGTGGGTCCTCCTCTCTTTGTGTTAAACTTATCATAGAGGCTAAGCTCACCTTTTTTCTTCCCATGCTTTTCGGGGCCTTGAAATCCCTTCAACACATCCTCTCCTTCGGAGGATAGTCTAGTGATCTACTGGATATTTTGTTTATGGATTGGATACCGCTTATCCAACCATATACTTCTATCATTCACTCTTCTTATCAGAAATTTCGTGCAATGCGCAATTTCGTCGGTGGTGCCAAAGACTAGTAAGTCTCTCATGTTCATGATGGTGGAGTTAAATAGGTTGATGAACTCCTTTTTCGGTATAAAGTGCATATCTCTGGTTCCATCTGGAGATAACTCCCAAAATACATTTGGGTGCATCTGTGGAAACAAGGTTGAATCTATGAGGTCAAGGTCGAGTAGCTTGACATGCTCTATATTCCCTTTGAGATCACCTATAATCTTGACCCAAGGGTCGCAAAGCTCATCTGGTACTGCTTCTTTAGTAATGGTATTCCCACTTGCCGTGGTTCTTGGCATTAGTGCTTTTGTGGCCATTAAAAACTAGGGCTACAATTACAGCTTTGGCAATGGTCCTAACTGGTTTGCACGACTGAATTCGAAAAGGGATATGATCGTTTTAGAAACAATACTTTCTCATCTGAGTTCTGAGATTCTTATGTATGGCTTAACGAGTAAATTTTAGCAATAACGTCTCCTCATCATGACCATATAGACGTAACAGGGTTTGAGTTGTCCGACGGGACAGTTTAATCAAGGTAAATCTGATTGGGTGATCTTGGTATTTACTCATTTGGGTAGAATAGGGACATGGCCGAATTGAGATTGTTCTGTTTGTCGGGTGGGTATCTTGGCACAAAATTCGATGGCATCTTGGAATAATGCAGCTTTATTTCTTAATGGGTGACAGTCGGGGTACCGAAATGAAAATAAAGGGTGTGATTGGACTGGGTTTGCGTGGCCTTTGATGCAGATTGGATTGCGATTCATGGCCTCTCCGACCAAAAAGTTTGTCCCTGTCATCTTTAATGACTGTCATTAATGGACTTCCTCATGCTTCCAATTTTGTCATGTTGAGTCGTCAACTCTGTATCAACCAACACTTAAACAAAAAAAATGAAATATGTGTTATGGTGCAACACTGTGCACCTAGACATTATTAACCGAATTTACAAAATTTCAGAAAGGAAATGAAACTCAAATCTAACTATTGTACAAGTTCCGTTGGACTGGAGTGATTGTCCTTCTTCTCAATATTGAGATAGGTAGGGCTTCAGGCGAGCACCATTCACCCATCCTGGTCGTAGCACGCCATCCAATTGCGCGAGTCAGACTACTCCTAATGGTCGGATATCTGCAACTATGAAGGGTCCCAACCAGTGCATGCACAACTTGCGAGGATGCTTCTGGTATCGGTTGTCATAGAGTAACACCTTGTCCCCTTGTGTAAATACCTTGGTCTTAATGTGTCGATCGTGCCAAGAGTTTTGTCTTGCCTTTTCAACCGACTGATGAAAGTCTACCAGAAATCTGGTTTCTTCGAGTTCTTGTAGCTCCGCAAGTCTCTATGCCACTGATTCTTTGTCTATCATATGTGTGGCTTGTGAAATATATAGACTTGGAGTGATAAACTTTGTGGCACCACTTCCTCTTTCTAGTGAACAAGATGGAACGATGTGTATCTGTGGATTTTCTTTGTGGTTTTCCTATAGGCCCATAGTACCACTCGAACTCTATCATCCCAGTCCTCTCGGTTTGCGCAACAGAGCTTTGTTAGTCCCTTTTCCAATATTTTATTGAAGGCTTCAATTGTTATGTTGGCCTATGGGTGGTATGGACTGCTCTTATGATGTTGAATCATAAATTCTGTTGTAAGTGTTGCTATGGTACTGCTAATGAAATGAGTACCTTGATCACTGGTTAGGCTCCTGGGACATTCAAAGCAGGTAATGATATTTTCAAAAATGAATCTGGCAGCAGTATCCATAGAATAGTCCCATACTATTGTTACTTCTTCCCAATGAGTAAGGTAGTCGGTTGCAGTAATGAAGTACCTTGCCTTCAAATGTTTAATTGTGGGGTTGATTGGCCCAATTAAGTCAACTGTCCATTTCTCAAATGCCTGTAGCGCTCTAATGGGTTGTAATGGAAGTTCATCTCGGCGTGACAACTTTCCCACTCTTTGACAAACATCACACAATCTGGCGTATGATTTTGCATCTTTAAAAAGTGTTGTCCACCACAGTCCCTCCTGTAAAACTTTTCATGTTGTTGCCTTTCCTCCTACGTGTCCTCCTGCAATTCCACTATGGCAATCCCAGAGTATATCATGCCTTTCATGATCTAGGACACATCGTCTGAGGATGTTGTCTAGTCCTAGTTTATACAATTTACCGACGATCAACTGATAATCTACTGCTCTGACGACCATATGGCATTTCTAGGTTGCGGAATATGTTTCGAGACATGCCCCTGTACTGAGAAAAATTGCTATGTCCTCTAGATATTCCGGTATGGCCTCAATCCTAAACAAATCTGCATCTGGGAGCTGGTCATCCATTGCTCTGCCACTTTCTCCTAACTCTAGTCTGGATAGATGGTCGGGTCCGACGTTGCATTTTCTTGGCTTGATGATGACTTCAAAGGAAAATTCCTGAAATAACAATATCCATCTACAAATTCTTCCTTCCAACACAGGTTTGTTAACTAGGTATTTTAGTGTTGAATGATCAGTAAAGAATTTGAAATGAGACCCTAACAGATAATGTCTAAATTTATGTAAAGCATAGATCATTGCTAATCCTTCCTGTTCTATCGTTGTGTAGTTGCACTCTGCTTGCGATAGCTTCTAACTCTCAAAGTAGATAGGGTGATCCATAGCTCCATCTCCAGGTTGTGTTAAGATAACTCCTAAGGAAATTCCTAAAGCATCCACATGGACATGAAATTCCTTCTCCCAGTCTGGGAATATCATAATCGGTACTATAATGAGTTTCTCCTTAAGTGTCTCAAATGCTTTGTTACATTCGGGAATCCATTGGAACATTTCAGCCTTTTTTAGGAGGTTTTCCAAAGGTGCAGTAATGTTGGCATATATTTGAATGAACCTGCGATATTATCTTGTATGTCCTAGTGTGGAGCACAACTATTTAATACTTGTAGGTGGTGTCATATTCGCAATTGCCACAACTTTAGCTGGTTCTACCAATACTCCTTCTTGGTAGACTATGTGGCCCAACAAATTTTCGTGTGGGACATAGAAGATACATTTCCTAAGGTTTAGTGAGATCTGTAACTCTCGACATCTGTCGAACATTAGCCTTAGCAGTGCTACATGGTCCTTAAGTAGACTATATAATGTCCAATCATCCATATAAACTTCTATAAACTTGTGAATGAACTCTCTAAAGGTTGCTATCACAATCCTAGAGAAAACTGCAGAGGATTTCTTTAAACCAAATGGCATCACCTTGTATGCAAAAGATCCCCATTTGGTAATGAAGGTGGTGTAACAACCCTTAATTATTAAGATGTTTAATTTAATAAATAATCCTAATTTTTTTTTTAAATTAGCTAAACTATAATTATTTATTAAATAACCTTAACTAATTATTTGTTATTAATTAGTTATTCTTGACTATGCTTAATTTAAGTATAATTAACTCTTTAATCAATATGGTTAATGATTAATTTGATTATTAATTAATTAAYTAATTAATAAAGTATTAAATAAGGGGTGGATAATAAAATTTAATGTTTAAATTGGGTTACGTATCCCACAAGGGATAACGTATCCAATACGTTAGGATAAGTAATGAATGAATGGATAAGGGTAATTAAATGGAGGGATAAGGAATTTAATGCAGGATGGAGTGTCGGTGAAGGGAGGAGGAATAAGGATGGAAGGAAGGAGTTGGAGGAGGGAAGCTATTCTACGGGAGACTGTTTTCTTGCTATGGGAGAGAGCCGAGAGGGGCTGTGAGATATATTTGATCAGGCAGGCACCGAGTTGCTAGAGGATTTGGGCTCGGAGGGCCAGGATATCCGTAGATATCCTGGAGCTAGGTCGTTTTCCTAGTTGGCAGGGTGGACAAGAGGTTTTGGGCAATTATTTTCTGTGTTTGCAACA
>ML788789.1:333106-346527 GCA_009831015.1 Picea engelmannii
GTACATATACACTAGTATGTATAAATTTCCTTGACTTACTTACTAATAATGTCGGTTACTTGTTATGAATGTGTGAACCATGTTCTTGTTCTTTGTACCATAATATACCTTAACTTCGGGACGAAGTTTCCTGAAGGGTGGGTATATGTAACGACCCTTAATTATTAAGATGTTTAATTTAATAAATAATCCTAAAAAAAAAATTTAATTAGCTAAACTATAATTATTTATTAAATAACCTTAACTAATTATTTGTTATTAATTAGTTATTCTTGACTATGCTTAATTTAAGTATAATTAAGTCTTTAATCAATATGGTTAATGATTAATTTGATTATTAATTAATTAACTAATTAATAAAGTATTAAATAAGGGGTGGATAATAAAATTTAATGTTTAAATTGGGTTACGTATCCCATAAGGGATAACGTATCCAATACGTTAGGATAAGTAATGAATGAATGGATAAGGGTAATTAAATGGAGGGATAAGGAATTTAATGCAGGATGGAGTGTCGATGAAGGGAGGAGGAATAAGGATGGAAGGAAGGAGTTGGAGGAGGGCAGCTATTCTACGGGAGACTGTTTTCTTGCTATGGGAGAGAGCCGAGAGGGGCTGTGAGATCTATTTGATCAGGCATGCACCGAGTTGCTAGAGGATTTGGGCTCGGAGGGCCAGGATATCTGTAGATATCCTGGAGCTAGGTCGTTTTCCTAGTTGGCAGGGTGGACAAGAGGTTTTGGGCAATTATTTTCTGTGTTTGCAACATGAATGGACTGTGTAGCAGGTAGCAGCAGGAAGGCAATTGACAGAGGAAATTAGCATCAGTGTTAAGGTACTCAATTCGAATTTATGCATTACTCATTGATAAATTTTAATTTTACTTGCATAATTCTTCTTTTATGAATCTGGTATAAATTGTTGAACATTTGGTAGGATTTGGTAGAGTTTTTAGATGTTATTTTTAAAACCAGTCATTACAGGTGGTTTTTCTCTTGTCCTCTTCAGCAATCCTAAATTTATGGTATCCTGAGAATCCGTTTGTGAATGAGTATGCTTCCTTCCCCGCAACCTGTTCTAGAACCTCATCGGTAAAGAGTGTTGGGAAAGGGTCATACACACAGGCCGAATTGAGGCTTCTATAGTCCACACAAACTCTAATATCCTCAATGTCTTTCTTGCTTTGAATGACTATCAGGCTGACCCATTCTACTTCTTCTATTGGAAAAATGAGACCTTCTCCTGGCATCTTATCATTCTCCTTCTTGAATTTCTCTTTTACTCTTGGGTTAAGATGATATGGCCTATGTCTGATAGGATTGGATCTTGGTTTTAACTCAATATTTATTTCTCCCATAACTCCTTTGATTCCCTTCAATTCTTAAAAAGTATTTGGGAACAAATCTTCGTATTCCCTCAGTAAACTATGATTTTCCTGGTTGTTTTGCTCATCCCAGTAATCTCCTACCAAAGATATTTTGGGTTCTTCGATCCCTATGTTAATATTCTTCAATTTCAAAGGGTGATTGTAGGAACTATCAGTCTGGCTAGGTATGGTTTTTTGGATTTCTCTATTCCCCTTGGTTTCTTTGATGGC
This sequence comes from Picea engelmannii, assembly GCA_009831015.1. Classification (NCBI taxonomy): domain Eukaryota; kingdom Viridiplantae; phylum Streptophyta; class Pinopsida; order Pinales; family Pinaceae; genus Picea; species Picea engelmannii. The sequence goes on from ML788789.1 coordinate 334,704, forward strand.
TAGGTTTCTCAGTTCTTCTAATTCGTCTAGGATTTCTGAAGCTTTGCTAATCTGGTAGCATTCTATAGGATTTTCAATCAAAGGTACGTGGAGTTCATTCTAAATTTATTGTGTGTGTTTGGGACACACTACAAAGTATGATTTGTTATCACTATTGGCTGTAAAAAGAATTTCTTTAATCTTTTGTAGGACTAGCTCAATCTCAGGGTACTTACTTGTAAATGAGAAGTCTTTGCAAAATTCAACTGCCAGTATCTGCTAATCGCAAGTTTATCATCTGGTTTCCTCATGTATAAACCAATCTTTCTGGATCGGGCCTAGAGAATCGAAGAATACTTGAACCCAGAAGTGACAAGGTATCTCTATAGCCTGTCACTGTGCCGCACACTGTTGAATGTGTATCCTAGAGTTCGATTCTCTGTTGAACAGTTGTGCAACGTGGAGATCCATATTCATCTTTGATTGTAATTGCTCCCTATTCCATAACCTGTACTTGAGGGATTACTTCACCTCATCCCAAGTTCTGAGTGCATCTTTATGAGTAGCCCACCATCTTACGGGGGTGTTCTAGAAAGATATATCTAGTACCAATATTCTTTGATCTTCTCCCATAGTTTCTTCCATATTCTGCAAAAAGTTGTATAGCTCTGAGGTGCCATCGTATATTGGGTGTTCTTTGACTTCAGTACCAACCCATCTGGTCATTCTGATAGTTGCACATCTTCTTGAGAATATTTCATGCAAACCTTGTTACCAACTATCAAAAGCCAGTTCTGAATCTTCGTCTGCTGACTGTATACTTCACCATCTTACTGATCCATCCGCAGTGGGGTTTATATAATCATTTCTTGTCCCATTTGTTACAGTATATAGCTGGTCTAGGTCTTCTCCTTCCATATTATTGTCTGTTGGTTCTGTGTACCTGGGTCCTACATATGGATCCAAAGGTTGAACTACCTCAATTCCCTCGGCTTCAAAATTCATGGTATCTTTCTTTAGGTCAATTACTGTATAATTATCATAGGCCCAATCGATTCCAAGTAGCACAAGGTAGGGGTCCTTGTCTCCCATGATCTCAATGACTTCAAAGTCAGGCACTATTTTTACTCTTGCTACATCAATTTCCATGTTCTCCAATCTTCCTATGGGAAAGATACAATATTGGTTTTCCATTCTAAACTGAATTGGGGAATATGTCAGTCTTGATTTTCCTAAAGCTTCCCAGGTCTTCTTGGGAAGAATGTTCACATACGACCCTAGGTCCAACATGATGTCTTTAATTTCAAAGTCATCCAACTAGGCTACCAGTTGGAATTATTTTCTGGTTTGTACTTTTCTTCGTTGGACTCTTTGAGTACTCTTCTTAGGAAGGTTAACCTGAATCCTTGCTTCTGAGGTTTCTTCATTCCCTATGACTAGGTACAACACATTACGAAACTTCTCTGTCAGTTGATCGTTCCCCAGAATGTCAGAGAATAATTGAAACCAGAGGTGAACTACGTTTTGAGGTTGCTCAAGTTGTCTTGGTATGCCTACAAGGTTTCTGGGTGCAGGGGGTGAAGTAGGGACTTGTGTCTTAGGGTATACAACCAGCTGAGGGGGGTTCTCTTGCATTTCATGATTAGGATTATTTTGGAATACTTCTATGGCATCTTTAAAGAACAGTTTTTTGTTTAGGGGGTCATACATGTCTTCTTTAGGTGCTACTTTCTGAATCTGAGGTAGAGTATCATCATCAACTCCTGTCTTTTCTCCTCCTCGAGTGACAATGTTAAGGTTTGGCAATTTTCCTTTAGAAATCTTCTTGATCTCTAAAATGATAAAGTTAGTTCCTCTTTTTCATGCTCTATCCTCCCACTTTGCGATTATCTCTGGGCAGTGTTCGATTGCGTGTTCGTTGGATCTACAATGAGAGCACCATAGTCATCTTGGATGAGGGAAATCTCTATCCAAGTGATCATGTTCATCACAGTTGTAACATCTTCTCGTTCCTCTTCCCCCAGTTCTCCCTCCTCTGAAATATCCTCCAGCTCCACCTCCTTGACCTCTTCCTGGTCCCTATGGGTTTTCATTCACTCTGAATGTTTTTCGGTCTAGCCTATCTGCGAGAGCGTCCAACGCTCTACATTGATTGGTAGTATGTGTGGTGGATGTGCATAACTCGTAGTGTACTGTTTTTGGTACTATCGAATATTTATGCATGATGGGGAACTGTCTCGGTCCATGCCCAAGGGTTCAACATATCTCACAATATTTCATTGTTGGTGTTGCTTGGCCTCCTGGGAAAGCGTGATATGGGATGGGATGATGGAATGTTGAGTTTGTCGATACTTGCGCAACTCCTCCCATGGGTTATGGTGGGGTTAAAGTCAGACTCTGAGGAGGTGCCAACCCCCTTATTCATGGACATTCATTCACCAAATGACCTTCTGTATAACATCCAGTGCACCAAACCTATGGTCGACCTGGTCTGGGTACCTTCAACTCTTGAATCGTTTCTGTAAGTGTTGATATATTCCCTTGTAGTTGCGCTAAATTTGCCTCTACTGGGGGTCAGGTTACTCTCAGGTTCCCAGGGTATCCCGCCATGGATTCAATCTTCATTGATTGTTCCAAGACGTCTATTAACGTGGCTATTTGTTTTTGCGTTAGCAGAATCCGAGTCAGAGGTAGTAGTCCCTGAATGTACCACTCCTTTTGATGTTCTTCGTGGATTGGATGTGCCAACCTCCCTATGGAATCTTTAAACTTATGGTCGTACTCCTAGGACGATTCGCCTTCCCTTTGCTAGATATCACACAACTCAGACAAAGCCTGTTGTTCTGACTGAGGTAGTTTGAACTCTTCTATGAACCTTGTTCGTACTTGGTCAAGTGTGAACGCTTGACCTTGCGTCCCTGGCACTCCTAGTTCGATGATATTCATGTACCACTTGAGAGTGTGACCTATCAAGGTAGTCTGGAACTCGACCAACTTATTTTCATCTGGAGTACCTCTGGATGTCCAGATTTCTTCGCAAAAGAACCAGTGTTGTTCAACGTCTTCGTCTCCCTTACCCCAAAATTTTGGGCATATAGCGATCGAACCTCCTATATGGTTGGCAATTGTTGATCTTGTTGTTCATATCAATATGAACCCTAATAGTCCTAGTTTTGATCTAATAGGGGATCCCAATATCCTCCCTATACTCGCACTTCCTAGTTGTGACTGGTTAACTAATTGTACTGGAATAGAACTTTCACAAGAAGGTAGTGTCAAACTTACTGCTTGTATAGAAGGCACTTGGGGTATGGGTCATTCAGGGTTGGCACCACTGACTTTGGGGCAGTTTTCTTTGATCTGGGGGGTCTCGTTAGCTTCAACTAGGATGATCTCTTCAGTCGAATTCCCGATTTCTCCTGTCATTGGGGATGAATCTTTAGTTTCTCCTCCAAGATTCATGTCATCTTCCTCCTCTCTTACATCTATGCTTCCTCCTTCTTATCCCACCTTTTGAGGACTTCTTTCTCTCCTTTCTTCTCTCTCATTTAATCTTTGACTGGCCGGTCATTCCTGTCTTTTCATCCTCTGCATTTCTTCCATCTGTCTTTCCTCTATTTCTCTTGATCCTCCTTCTTTCCTCAAATTTTCAGATTGTCTTGTGGATTTCTTGATCTTGTCTTCCCACCATTTTTCAACTATGGCAGATCTTTTCAAGGCTCGCTCATCTCTCGAATCTATTTCTTGTTGTTTCCCCCCCATTTTTCAAAGAACCCTTCCCCTTTCTCATGCCATGACTTTCACCCCGTCTCGCACTACCCCAAGCGAGGGTGTTTATGCTGCCATCTCGGTCAGGGATATAATTAGCATCCCTTCCCCCACCAAGAAAGTCTTAATCCACAGGGGGATCTCTCTTAACTATCTTCCCCTTGCGCCTTTCTTGAAAATTTTCTTTGCCCACGAGAAAGACTGGTGGTTCTCAGCTGCAAATTAGATTATGTATCCTTCTATCGTGGTGCTAACCCAGAAATCCACATCTCATGTGACTAGGCAATCTATCCCATGGAGTGTTGCTAACTTTTCGGTATCCCATGCACATATATTCTTGACCCATCCCTGGAACTCTAGAGATTCTTGAATTTTCTTGATCCAGTGAAAAAATTCTTTCGGGAATTTAACCCAGAAAATCTCGTACTAGTTTCTTGATATTTCTGAGTAAAAGATTGCTTCCCTAGTAGTTCCCACTGATTTTCTTCTTAGTTCTTCTTCTTTCCATGTGAAGGTGTCACAATTTATTTCCCACCATTGATCGATGTCAGATCTATGGATCGGCGATAACATTCTTCCTACAGGTTCCCTTTTTATACGGGTCTCAGCAACGGAAGCATTTTGTTGGCGCGGATTTGATCAGACCAGGGTTCTTCTCATGTTACCAACAAAAGGTACCGTGTAGTCTAGAGCATTGGAATTTTCATCTCCTCCAAAGAGAAGAAGTCTCACCCAAAGCGATGTTGAGACAGAAATATAGGGAAGGGTAGGGAAAATACCAAAGAGAATCCATATATCATCTAGAATTCATTCTTGTTCTTGCGCAAGAGTAACATCAGATCTGAAACATCTAACCACAAGAATTGAACCTACTTACATTATGAACAACACTTTAAACATAGAACCATTAAACATAACTCATAAACCATAAAGGACCGATGTAATGCATAAGTAAACATACAAAGACACATCATATTTTGAAACTTTGGTTCTCCTTCATCATATTATCTTTGAGATCCTTCTTGCATTACAAACTCAAAATTACATAGAGATATTCAGTATAGACTCTTGGCCCTAGGCCTTAGCCATAGATTTCTAATTCCCCAACTCTTAGGTCTCGTTCATTACAGACTCTCCTCCTCTTGACTTACAACAAGTAGCAACAACTAATCCCAAAACCTTGGGTGGCTCTGATAGACATGACACAACCCTACCTAACCAACAAATTGAATGAACAACAACAACATCAACCCAACCTAACCAATGAACTAAACAAACAACAACAAAATCAAACCAACCTAACCAACGAACTAAATGAACAAAAACAACATCAACCCAACCTAACCAACCATTTACACTTATATTCAGTCCTATATATAGTTGGGTTATGTCTCCCTGTTCGGCTTGCTCGCCTTCTTGTTCTATTATAACTATTTGTTGCTTAGCTAGTGTTGCGCTAGCTTCCGCAACTGCTTTTTGTTATTCTTCCTTCCAGCCTCTGATGAAGTTTGTGTGACTCTTGCTTATTCAAAACTTGCGCAATTCTTTCTAAAAAACGAAGGGCCCAACAACCTCGACAGGGATGTCATTTAACCCACTAAATTACTTTAATCCCATCCAATAGTTGTCTATCCACATGATGGATACTTCCATAAAAGTTAACTTAAAATCATATACCTGCTACCTCTCGACCCGACATTACTTCACTGTTAGCAGGCATGTTCAGTACCCCGACGAAGTTGTCTTGGTATCATGTGTGCATTTACCCACTAGCAGCGATCATGTTCAATACCCCAATGGGTTTACACACACTTCCCACACTTAAGTGCTTCCAACCCTCTTATGCCACTTTTAAATAATAATACAATTATAGATTTATTGATGACAAAGAGAGCGGGGTGATACTGGAGGTTAATTGCAATACAAGTGAATAGTTGATCATGTTATTTATTTGCTTTCAAAACTGGAAGTTTTATCATGGTTTAGAGATTTTAGATTTCCTTTAAGAAATCATCTAGATAATGGGGAAGCAATTAAAAAGTGATTCCTTAAGAATATGAATGACGTAAAAAGTTTAAAGATCATCGTAATTCTCAAATATTTACACCACATCTCGGGTGTAATACTCTGGCAAAGAAAATTTGAGGACAAAATGAAAGTGACAATTGAATTAAAAATCAATTGTCTGGGCTATATCTTAATATCAGGACCTCTTTGAACTATTTCAAATTGCTTGAAAAACACAAGTCTTAAAATGAATGCTTCCGTTCGACGATTTCTCTTGGCTCAATAATATAATGGTTCAAAAAGACATACAAGAAGAAAATTCAATCAAATCAATCAGAGAAAGCAAAAAACACACACAACAAACCAAAACAGATTTTATTAATGGAATTCAAAATCGGAAGTGCATAAAAAAAATAAAAAATAGCAAAAGAACACTTTCAAAATCAATTTTGGCCAAAGATAAACCCAACCTTTGGGATCTACTAGCATCCCACTATAAAATAAAGGAAGAACTAAATCATATAAAATCTCATGTGCGAGCAAGTTCTTTTCTTCAGATAGTGATGCATAAGATGTTACTTTGACCAAACATTATTATTAAAAAATAAAAGAAAATAGAAAAATCCTTATTAAGATTAGTGCAGTCCTACTTGTGGCACCTTGGGTGAGTGTTGAATTCGGGTGAATTGATAGTTCAAATTTACTTATCTCTTTACTTTCCATTTTAAAATTTCCATGGTGATAATGCTTTTTTAAAAATAAGTATTCAACGAAAAAGCAAAGAGAAAAAGATTAAAGTGGACTTCCCTGACAACATTCATATTATGGTTCTCTTGGTATGCCCACTTGTGTTCAGAACTACATTATTTAAAAAAGAAACAATGAGAAAGAAAACTAAAGGAAACCTACTCCTAAACCTACTCTAACTACTAAATAGATCAAAATTCTAAGTAAAATCGTATTTTCAGTGCAACCACAAGAGCATATTCAATCCTGCAAGGCATAGAAAGTCGAAAATCAGAATAAAAGAATGTAGTATTTGCAGATACAAAAGAAATATGTCATGCTTACCTCCTATATATTATTTTAAAAATAAAACAAGCACGACCTTACCATTCTTTTGAAACTTTTTGATGTATGAATCCTCCAACCATTCTGCAATCTTGTCGTGATATGGGTCATAATGGCATGGAAGAGTGTAAGTAAGTTTGGAAAACTTGTCAATATTATGGGGACTTGACATAACCATCAACCAAGGTCAAAGTTCCACATCCTCCTAACAATTCTCCAAGTGTTCATCAATTTCTTCACATGGAGGATCTAAAAAAATCATGTCATGCTTACTTCCTAGATATTTAGGTAGAAACAAAGCAAGCACAACTTTATCTTTATTATGAAGATCTTTTAGATACAAATCTTCAATCCATTCTAAGATCCTGTAATAAAAATTAGGATGCAAACTATGACTTTGATGAAATGGATATATCAATGGGGAACACATCATAAGAGGATTCATGATATCAATTAGATTATTGGTTTGAACACTTCCTTTGATGAGATTGATCGTTTTAAAATGTGAAGCATAAACATTAAAATTCTAACTAATCAAAGAACAAATATGCAATGTAGAATATTTGGTTTCCATAAGAATAAGTGCATTGTCTTTTTCAACAATAAATCGTGTAAAATCATCTTGTGACATGTCATTTTTCCATGTGAGTGATGAAAGTGAAAGAGCATCAAATCCAACTTCATAAATGTTATGTTTGGAATTAATTTCACCAAATTTTGGCATATCGAAAAGATTTGATTGTGATGGAAAAGAGTAAGATACTGTGGGTAAAGTATCAAGTCCACCATAATCTAAGAAGATATTGCAATATAAAGAGTAAAAGGAATCAAAAATGAGCACATGAAAATAATCTCTTGAGCTATGATATTTAACAATGGTATTCTCACGACATTCCCCTTTACTTTCCTTAAAAATTTCACTCTGTTTTGGTGATAAATTCTTCAACATAATATGATCATCTAAATTTGCATCCTGTATGATAGATAATTTAAAACTTTCATGACAAACATGTGATATTTCCTATGGATAAAGTATGATTTGTAGATAAGGGTTTAAGGTTTCATCTTCCAATTGCAGATCTACATCTCTAATCAGTTTCATTGGAATGTTAGAATGCTTAAGATCGTTTTCGTCACCTAAGTGTTCTTAAATAACTGAATTTAAGTACTGATTACAACAAGGGTTAGAATAATATGAAAATTCATCTTGACCCAACATCAAATATTCTTCCATGATGGTCGAGGACTGAGTATACAATGATTCAAAGGAAAAACCAATTTGATTGTCAGTAAGAACCTTTTCAATAGATCCTACCTCCCTTTCTTGTTCAAAATTTTCAGATGGATTCCTCTCATTCTACGAACACAATTCTTCTTTCAATTGAGTGATAGTATTTGCAACCGATTCATCATTCGTGATTGAATATGACTGGACAAAAGGGATGCAAGCATCATAGAGGAGATTTAGTACAAATGACATGTCATCGAGATTAAATTTACAGAGAACATGATGGATTCTTGTTAAAAAAACCTCTGGAGTTTAATTATCATTGATTAGTAAAGCCTGAAATTCTTCACATAGTTGATTCAAATCATATATTTCAAAAGCATCTAAAAATTCCTGTACAAATTGAAACCAATCAATAATGTGATATGATGGAAAAGACTCAAACCAATGTTTAATTCGACCCCTAAAAGTAAAAGCGAACAATCTCCATAAAACCTTTAAATTAGAAATATCATGCTTGATGCATTTACACCAAAACTTGTTAAGATGGTCTTTTGCAAATACATACCCCCCACCATCAAAGGTGAGTTTGGACAAGTGAGAGACTGTCTCATTGGGAATATTAGGAAATGAAAAGTGGAAAGCATGTTCCAACACTGTTAAGCCCTAATATTGGCTCATTACTCCTTAATTGGGGCATATTACATTAGTAATTTTATTTTATTTATGTCGGATTTATTCCATTAGTTGTAATTATACCTCCTAGTCTCCTATATATACCAAGGAGACATTTTCATTTGGAATCATCTTGGAATTGTACATTTATGTGGGCATAAGGAGGTTGCCCCCTCGAAGAGGCTTATTATCTGAATTTCTCTCTTTTTCAAGTCATTGAGTACTTATTCTGAGGTTTTTCTATGCTATATTGATATTTGGTTCTTAACATATGGTATCAGAGCTCAAAGTCTTGGGGTTTCGCTACTACATTTGAGACACCTTGAAATTTTTGCTATAACTTTTTTTCTACAACGTTTCAGAAGGAACGACTTGGAGGATATTTAGTATAAGGATCAAGGTACGTTGGATTAAAATTTCAGCTCCTGAGGCATTATAATTTCGGAGATACAACATATGCAAGACATGGTTATGGAATCATCATGAACTGAGTCATTGCGGAATTTTCGCTATAAAACCTTTTATGTAATGTTTCAGACCCTAAGATCTGGAGGATATTCACGGAAATTAGTAAGGTATATTTGGTAAAACGTTCATCTTTTGGGTCATCTTACATTTTTAGATACACCCTGTGGAAGATAGGGTATCTGACTAGTCCTATTGACTAGTCTCAAGAAGGTGTTCCAGGTAAAACAATAATAACTTCTTCCTAGAGTATCCAAATTGAGTGAGACTAGTTGAATTGGATAGTGGACAGTCTGTAGGATTTCTAGTACAAGTTTCAAAATTTATATCAATTATTTTGTGCAGGGAACGCTATACAAGTGACATCTCTCGGAAAGGCCAAAAATCATCAGGTTGTGGGGACGTTACTGTAAATTACACTTGGCACATCCAATTTTGATCATACTTGTGGCATTGAACAGAAGAAATGTTAGAGAACTACAAAAAATAAAGTTTCATACCCAGAAGGGCCGAAACTTTGGAGATACAGCAGAATAAATATTGTCTAGTAGAACCACCTCAAAATCAAGGTTCAAAAGTGCTACTTGGCCAACATGCCACCCAAAAAGGGAACTTCTTCACAAAATAAGCCTCCATATAATCCTACATGGACTCTTGATGAAGGTGAATAAATTCGTAGGAAAATAAACGATTTACAAAAGAAGACAATAACAAAAGATGAACTACAAGAGGTGATGGAGGGTTTAAAAGGGGAGATCATGGAAGGATTGAAAATTTTCATAATAGAGAGGACACCTGAAAGTGAAAATGTATCCCATGAAATTCATGATGAACACACAAGGAAGGTGAATCGAGAATGGATAAATTCCAACTTTGGGTTGAAGACCAACCACGCTCCTAAGATCGATATGAGGAAGCTTGATGGCAAGGACCCAATCACATGGATACTTCAGATGGAGCAATTATTTGATCTACATAATGTGCCACATACACAAAGGTACAAATTGCTTCTTTATATTTAGAACCCAATCAATTTGTATGGTATCGATGGCTTTGTTCTCGCAAATCATGCGTCACTTGGAAAATTTTCATGGAAGAAATGATAGCACACTATGAGGATACAAGGAGAAATACCTTCTTTAGCCAATTGATAAATCTCAAGCAAAAGGGTTCAATTACAGAGAACATTAAGAACTTCCAAAGATCGAATATAAAGGTAAGAGATATTCCAGATGAGAACTTGATTGATGTATTAATAGGAACTTTAAAGGATAAAATTCAACATGAGGTTCGCCTTTGGGAACTCAAATCATTGGAGAATGCATTTAAGGTGGCAAGAAATGTTGAAAGTAAAAATATGGATATAGCTACGAGAAGGACCAATCCCAACATCTATAGAGAGAATAATGCTCCTTCTTCTAAAACACCTCAACCTACAAGGTTGACACCTCAACAATTGGAGGAAAGAAAAGAAAAAGTTTTATGCTTTAATTATGACAGCAAGTACAGAAAGGGACATAAGTGTGGTGAGAAGGAATTATTCTACATAGATTGTGAAGAGGAAGAAGAACAAGAACAAGAACCATCTCAATATGAAAACATAGAAGCAATTTCGTCTAAAGATTTGTCTCCCACGATATTGTGTAATGAATTGGTTGGAATTAGCACTCCTCAAACCCTCAAGATCGAAGGATACATCAAAAAGAAAAAGGTAATAGTCCTAATTGATTCTGGCAGTACTCATAATTTCATTCACTATAAATTAGCCAAAGCTCTCTATTGCTTTGTATATCTAGCGCTCGAGTTTCAAGTAATGATTGCAGATGGAGGAACTATCAATTGCTCAGGAAAATGAAATAAGATCAATATTACTATGGGGGAATATGTAATGAATAGTCCAATGATTGTTATACCCATGGGTGGTGCTGATGTTGTACTAGGAATCCAATGGTTAGAATCATTAGGAACAATGGCTTTTAATTTTCAAGAAATTTTCATGAAATTTTCATTGGAAGGAAAAGAAATTGAGTTAAGAGGTATCACAGGGAAACCCGATAAGGTGATAAGCTCTAATGGCATGACAAAATTATTGAAAAAGGGGCACCAAGGCATTATTGCACAACTATGCTCACTAGATGTTCAAACATCTAAGCCATCTATTCCTCAAGATCTCCAAGGGATCATTGATAAGCATTCGAAAGCATTTGAATATATTCCCAAAAGTCTTCCACCCACTCGAAATCACGATCATGAAATTCACCTAATTCCTAGGAGTGTTCCTCCTAACATCAGGCCATACATATACCCTTATGCCCAAAAGAGTGAAATTGAGTGCATGGTTGAAGAAATGTTAGAGGTTGGAGTTATTAGACCTAGCTAAAGTTCTTACTCTGCACCAGTGGTAATGGAATTCAAGAAAGATAGCTCATGGCGTATGTGTCCAAATTATAGAGATCTCAACAAGATCACTATTAAAGATAAGTTTCATATTCTCGTCATTGATGAATTGTTAGATGAACTACATGGAGCAATCTATTTCACAAAATTGGATCTTCGTTCAGGGTATCATCAGATTAGAATGAAGGAAGAAGATATCCCAAAAACAACATTCTGAACTCATGAAGGCCATTA
>ML788789.1:346577-377971 GCA_009831015.1 Picea engelmannii
CCAAAAACAACATTCTGAACTCATGAAGGCCATTATGAATTTTTGGTCATGCCTTTTGGCCTTACAAATGCACCTTCCACATTCCAAGGGTTGATGAATTCTATTTTCAAGCCCTTCCTTCAAAAATTTGTGTTAGTATTTTTCGATGATATACTAATCTATAGAAAGTCTTGGGAGGATCATGTGCGACATGTTGACAAGGTGCTAAAACTACTAAAGGAGCAACAACTATATGCCAAACCATCCAAATGTTTCTTTGGAGTGAAGGAGGTAGAGTATTTGGGACATATTGTATCTCATGAAGGTGTTAAGGTAGACCCTAACAAGATTAAGGCCATGATGGACTGGATGATTCCCAATACATTGAAGAATCTTAGAGGATTTTTGGGTTTGACAGGTTACTACCGCAAGTTTGTTTGACACTATGGAAGAATGGCAGCACCATTAACGACACTAACTAAGAAGGATGCACTTTCATGGACTCCAGAGGCAACTAAAACTTTTGAACAACTTAAAGAGGTGTTGTGCAAAGCTCCTGTCTTGACCACTCCATAGTTCACAAAAACCTTTATTGTGGAATGTGATGCCTCGGGAAATGGAATTGGTACTGTCCTAATGCAAGAAGGAAGGCCCCTGTCTTTTGAAAGTCGGCCACTCAAGGGAAATGACTTACACAAACCCATTTATGATAAGAAAATGATGGAAATACTACATGCATTGAAGAAATGGCGTCCTTACCTAATAGGTAGGCACTTCAAGGTCAAAACAGATCATGATAGTCTTAAATACTTCTTGGAACAAAGACTATCTTTAGAAGAACAACAAAAATGGGTAACCAAGATATTGGGTTATGATTTTGAAATCTTCTATAAAAAGGGGAAGCAAAATGTTGTGGAAGATGCACTCTCAAGAAAGGATGAATATGTTGAGGGCTTTCTCTATGCTATATCGATCATCCAACCCAATTGGATAATAGAAGAAAGGGATGAATGGAAGAATGGCGAAAAAGTGTGGACTCTCATTCAAAGGTTGCAGCAAGATTCCAGTGCATCAGATACATTTACATGGAAAAACGATTCACTATGGTACAAAGATCGCTTACATTTATGTAAGAACTCCCAACTCAAACAAAAGGTATTATTGGAATTGCACACCTCTCCAGTAGGAGGGCACTCGAGATTTTTGAAAACCTATCATAGAGTAAAGAAGGATTGTTTTTGGGATGGCCTTAAAACTGATGTTCAAAGGTGTGTGGAAGAATGTTTGGTTTTCCAACAAAATAAGGTGGAAATAATTAAGACCCCAGGTCTTTTACAACCATTAGCCATCCCAAGTCAGCGCTAGGAGGAGGTTTCCATGGATTTCATCACAGGGTTACCGAAGTCTGAAGGAAAGAGTGTCATCATGGTGATTGTTGATAGACTGACCAAGCACACACACTTTTGTGCACTCTCTCATCCCTTCAAAGCTAGTATAGTTTCCACCACATTCATGGAGACAGTTCAGAAGCTACATGAAAGCCCAAAGATTATTGTAAGTGACAGATATCCCATCTTCACTGGACATTTTTGGACAAAATTATTTTCTTGGTTGGGTACTCAATTGGCTCATAGCTCATCCTATCATCCTCAATATGATGGACAAAAATAGATAGTGAACAAATGTCTGGAAGGCTACCTTCATTGTTTTATCTCTGATAAACAAACAAAATGGTTTTAATGGTTACCCTTGGCAGAATGGTGGTATAACACTTCCTTTCATACTACAACAAAAATGACACCATTTATGGCACTCTATCGATACCACCCTCCTTCCATCACTTCTTCTCTAAAAGAAAAATCTAAGGTTCAAGCAGTGGAAGATCACATCAAGCATCAACAACAAGTTCTCCAAATCTTAAAGGACAACCTGACCATGGCACATAATCACATGAAACAATAAGCAGATCAACATCGTAGTGAAATAAGTTTTGAAGTAGGGGATTGGGTGCTTTTAAGACTACAACCATACAAACAAATGTCCCTCAAGCAAGCCAAAAAGGATAATAAATTATCACCAAAGTACTATGGCCCTTATAAGGTGTTGCAAAATATTGGTACTATGACATACAAATTAGAGTTGCCTGCATCTTCATGAGTACACCCAGTTTTCCATGTTTCATGCTTAAAGAAGGTTATAGGCGTCAAGATCCCAGTTCAAACTATATTTCCAGAACTTGATGAGGAAGGAAAAATCATATTGGAGCCTGAAGCCATCACTGACACAAGAGTTTGTCAACTGAGGAATAGATCCATTTTAGAGTATCTCATTAAATGGAGGAAACTACCAGCTGAAGATTCCACTTGGGAAGATGAATCTTTTATATAGAGGCATCCAGAGTTACTCAAGCGTTGCAGACAACACTTGTCTCAAGGGGAGGGACATGTTAAGCCCTAATATTAGTTCATTACCCCTTAATTGGGGCATATTACATTGGTAATGTTATTTTATTTATGTTGTCTTTATTCCATTAGTTGTAATTATACCTCCTAGTCTCATATATATACCAAGGAGACATTTTCATTTGGAATCATCTTGGAATTGTACATTTATGTGGGAATAAGGAGGTTGCCCCCTCGAAGAGGGTTATTATCTGAATTTCTCTCTTTTTCAAGGCGTTGAGTACTTATTCTAAGGTTTTTCTATGCTATATTGATATTTGGTTCTTAACAAACATAGTGATTTGGGGAACCATGGGGAATTAAATACATTCAAAACAAAGACTTTTGCAAGGCCAGCTTGTCAGTCTAGCATGCCTTCTAGTTCATTTCACGATGACACAGAAGAAACTTTTATAAATCTGGAATTATGATAGGCTGAAGGGTAAAACACTTAATCATTAAATTTACCTTGACCCTCCTTCTAGCACCATTTTTTGATGGGTGTTTATAACACACCATCAATAGGAAGGGAAGATCCGGACCGGGGTTTTCTATTTAACCCAAGCCATTTGGTATAATATACCCTGACGGGTTTTATGGCTCTGCTATCCAACTAAGATCTTGAAAACAGTAAAAGAAATAAACTAATCTAAAGCTATGATTCTAACAATTGATATATTACTTACTAATGTTTATTAAAAAGAAATGTGAATATACAAATGATTATAAACAATCTATATACAGTTTACAAGGTTTACTTGAAATCTTGCGAAAATGAATATTCATAATAATGTTTCAAAATAAGATAAAGTAAGAACATAATTTTTTTTTGTTTTTTTTTAATGTTTAAATATTTTAAACTAATAAATACTAAGAAAATACAATGGAAACAATGACACAGAAACAATAAAAAATAATTAATGCAATCATCGTCTCATTCATATATAAACAAATCTGAATAAAAGAAAGCAATGCACCTACTAACCTCTCACTGATAAGAAATACT
The DNA here is from genome assembly GCA_009831015.1 of Picea engelmannii. Taxonomy (NCBI): domain Eukaryota; kingdom Viridiplantae; phylum Streptophyta; class Pinopsida; order Pinales; family Pinaceae; genus Picea; species Picea engelmannii. The sequence goes on from ML788789.1 coordinate 350,004, forward strand.
AAGATAAATTCATCTCTCTATATTTGTATGAGATCCTATTAACCCGTGTCAAGTGTAAAACTATGACAAAAGCAATCATAATACTTCTTGAAGAAATTCAAGGAAGTGTTTCATATTTTGGAGCGAGTTTATAACGACAGAAAGACAAATAATTATATATCTTGTGACCTTGAAATGTCTAATAACTGAAAATGAAAGAAATTCCAATTCTCAGGAATGGTGTTACCAACTATCTAGCATCATATGTAAACTCAAAATACTTGAATAGATGATCAATCACAGATATAAACTAAGCCAAAAGATAATGAACAACATAAAGAAAAGCATGATATAAAATATTATGTGCAAAACTGACTAAGGCTAATTCGACACAGATAACATTTCACATCAAGAAATTACATGAGAAGACAATGAAAAAACACACTACAAAGTTTACATAGGACGAAAGCCAAAGAGTAAAAAGCTTTCTCATATAGTTTCAACAAAATATGTTCATCATATGGTCCAGGAAGAACTTTTGGGATAATAGACTCTTAAATATTGAAAAAAAAATTAATATATAAATGATAGCAATTAACCATGTATTGATAAAACAAACTAAAGTTAATTTAAATCAATGCATAATAAATTATTCAAAGAATATGAAGATATTATAATGAAAATAAAACCATTTTACTCACAGGACAAAAGTTATTAAGGAACCTGGAATTTCATATTCTTCTTTGAAAATACTTGTCCATTCTCCCAAAGATTCCAACCATCCGTTACTCCATTTGAAAAGAAAAAAAGTTTACAAAAGAAATAATATACAAAAGAGAAAGGATAAAAATATTCCTCTCCATTTCTTGGATCATCATGGCTCTAAACTTTCTCATATATTTATACAATGAATGAACATTCTAGGCGTCACTAATAATTTTCGCCACCTGAAATTTGTCTCGTAAAGAGACACAAATATCTCTCAAATCGTGCATTTGTTTGGGAAAATTCTCACGTGTAAGCTAAATGGGTCCATTTGGAAGATGGGTTTTCAACCGTTTCTTTAGATTCCTCACGGTTTGGCAACAAGCAGTCCTGCAAAATCGTCTGTCTGTTCTTGACGCATTTCCAAATTTTATTTTTTGTTGCTCATAAATTTATTTGCAGCAATCCAATATTATTTTTGAATCAATCATTTTGAACGTATTTAGATAATAAAATCAAGCCATCATCAAATCTGTACCAAATAATTGATAATAGAAACCTGTGAAACAAAAAGAAACATAAATTAATAAACTAAAAATTGTGAATAAAACAAAATCTAGAACAATAAAATCAAAATAAATTTAAACTAAAGTTCTAAACAAACATTGTTTATATTTTCCTTTCAAATATGATCTTAAAATTCTAGAAGCTTCAAGTTGATGAAGAGGAGAAAAATATTAATTTTGTTTTTTCCACAAAATCAAACAAATGATAGATAATTCTTTTTATTATTATTTTATTTTTATTTTGAAATGAGATGCAAACAAACAAAATAATTTAATTAATTAAACCTACCAAATGATTTTGTGAAAATGATTGTTAATGAGAAAAAGAAGAAAATATAATCATAATTTAAACGAAAGTAAAAGTTGATAAAAATTAAGGTTTTCGTTTAAATTAAGATTTCTATGTTCGTCTCTCCCTCATTCAAATTTGATCAAATGTGAACACATGTCATAGAAAATATGTGTCGTAATAAAAAATATCAAATTATGAAGCTCGTCCATCAACATTAAAGCTCTGTAGAAAGCAAAACGAAATGGTATTTAAATTTCATGAAATTCAAACCAAGCAAAATAAAAGAATATTAAATCAAACCAACCTCGAAACAAAGAAAACCAATACCAATCCAATAAAGTCAAAGGGAAACAAACAAAGAATCCAAGTAAAATTTTGAGGGACCCTAGATTTTGATTAAAGAAAAAGAAGGGGGTTGTTGGGGCCCAACAGGTCCCTGCTGGTGCATAACTATGTGGATGTTCAAACCCTTTTCTCGATGAATGTTGTTTCTCGATATGATGTGGATGGAAATATACCACAATTGTAGTAATTGGATTCTTTGTCTTCAAATCTACAACTGCTTATGCCTTTGAGTCAAAAACCTCCTTAGCTTCTTTATTGTTTTCTTCTTGTGGATTTTCTTCATCTGCTTCTATAGAATCTGCCTCTAATTAAACTTCAGAATCTGCAATAACTTTTGTTCTTGCTATCATGGGCCCGTCTTTCTCAATAGGAGACACATTTTGCAATGTAATTTTCTTTTTCTTGTACCAAATCTTTAGAAACTTATTTTGCACATTAATATTAACTATACCAACTGAATCCATCCAAGGATATTTCAAAACAATATCTACTTCACCCCTATCTATGGCATAAAATTCTGAATGCAACACATATTTATTCCATAGTAATCTTCAAATCTTTAAAAATTTAAACATTTTCACCATCAACCTGTGTGCTTTGAATATTCTTAGAAGCAACTTGCAATCTATTAACCAACTGAACATTGATAAAATTATGCTTGCAACTGAGGTTAATAGAAACAATAACATTTTCTTTATGAATACAACCATGAACATGTAATATAGATTTTCCACCTAAAAATAAACCCTTGGTGCATTTGTTATCCTTAATCTTGGATTTAGACAACTTTTCTAACAATAATTGTTCATAGAGTGCCATCATCTCAATATGTTTAAGTGATTTATACCAAACAACTGCATCACCTTGTAATTTACCCACTACCCAATAGTTCCACTCCTCATGCAAGAATGACTTCCTATATTTTATGAATTATTCAATACTAGTACCATCATCTTTTCCTGTAAAACACATCTTGTTTGGAAGAAATATGCAAAAAAAATAGGATTTAAAAATAACTTACTACAGAAAATTGTGACTTTTCCCAGAAAAACCCTGAAAAACTGTCAAATTTAAAATGATCATAACTTTACTTCCCGGACTTCGTTTCGTATGATTGTTTTTTTTTTTTAATTGGGTATTTTACGAGAGAAATCCAAATATCCAATTACTTTTTGAAAATTATGAGCAGAAAGTCTCGTATCTGAGCTTGAAGTGAGCCACCCCCTTTTTTTTTTTAAACATTCTGCAAAAAATAACCAAAATTCTTCCCGTCTTTGCCCAAGGAAAGAGCTATGATACCAATTGTTGTATGTCAATAATAGATCTAAAAATATACTTCAGAAAATAACAGGAGTAAACACCAAAACCATTCATCAAAGATTGAACACAAGAATGTAAAAAACCCTTGAGGTAGGGTAACACCATATATTAATCCTTTAGGAAGGATAAAACTCCTCAAACAATACTTTCTTGTGCATTCACAATATACTTCACCATGCAAACTACATTGCTTACATATCCTTCTATGGTATTCTTTATCTCCTAGGAACATTCTAGATAAATAATCTTCTAGAAAACTCATTTATTATTTCTAACTACCCATTTATTATATGTAACTACCATAGTGGGACTTATTTAATACCATGGTGGACCTAGTCCTTCTTACATTGAATGGGCTCCAATAATAATACCTAACCCCAATTCCCATTAGGTACCTCCCATATGACCATCCATATTACCTCCCCAGGTATAGTACACTATTAATTGATTTGTATGCCAATACAAGTAACATGTATGGCACATTGGTTAAATCGGTCGGATTGTTGGGCGGAGGTCACAGGGTCTAACCTGCAGACCGTCCAAATTTGGGATTTGGATAACAAATACACTTTAAATATAAAATTACCTGCTATCCATAACAAGTACTACTAGTGGCCCAATGGTAAGTCATTGGTTTATTGTCGATGAGGTCAAGGTTTTGAACCACCCGCCTGACCTATTCAGGGTTGATAATCCCCTTTTGATAAAATCATGGCTGCCATGTGGTAGCCTCTAATTGGTCCATGTGGTGGCCCTGCAACCTACACAGTCAAACCATCACATCAACGCCACATCGACCTACCACATTAGCCTCTGTACATCCAGTCAACATGCAACGTTAGAATCCGTACGGTCCATTCAACATGCCACGCCAGCATTTGTACGGTCTAGTAAACATGCCATGTCTACATCTATACTACCATGTTTCATGTCCATACATCCACATTTCATGTTCATATAGCCACATGTTAGTCTCTGGTGATTCCATGTGTCATCCTTGTCCTTTTTTCCTATTTGACCAAAACTTCAAAAAGCAATAACTTTCTCATACGACGTCTGTTTGAGCCCATTCAAGTTGCGTTGGAAATATCTCAATGATATCTTCGACATGGAGACAGTTTCACCATCATTTGAAAAAATCATTTTTTATCGGTCAAAAATCCACTTGGATCAACCAATGAAGTCAGTTAGGCGGGATTTCCACTCGATATTTCTCAATTTTATTTCCACCCCCAAAACAAATCTTTAGATCATATAAGAATTGGATAAAAAGGAGATAACAACAATATACCTAGCTTCCTTGATTCTCCCTCTGTTGATGTTTATATTTGTTAAGGTGCAAAAAACAACCTCTTGAGGATATGAATCCCTCTATGTTTTTATACAGATGTACTCCTCTTTATATAAAAGATATATCTTGAATATATTGAAATATGAAAATCAGGGAATGCTCAAAAGAAAACTCTGGATCTTTATTGCTTTGATTTATACATGGAATGGTTCTCGATAACCTGATTTGATCTTTATATGCAACAAGTAACTTCTTAACAATGAAAATATTGAAGGAAGGATTCAATATCAGAATATATACATACTCATCACCATTTATGAAACCCTATAAATCACATGCAAGTAGAGGATACATCTGTTGGACAACTGAGAGGGGGGGGGGTGAATTAGTTTTTACTGTGCTTAAACAATTATAACCATTTTAATCTCATTACAAAACACTCAATGATGATCACAATAATTGAGTGAAGTAAGAAATAGAGTATTCACCATCAATCACACACATGAAATGCACAGAGATAGATATTCCTGAGGAAACCCATAAATGGAGAAAATCTCTTCTTCTTGATATGATAAGTAATATTTATTTTCTATACATTATCATTCTTATGAGCACCAACTCCTTTTGAGGCTACCACCTCTGTTTTACAAGCAAAAACTTGTTGAGAGCACCAACTCTCTGGTTTCTCTAGCACCCACTAGAAGGAAGCATCAACTCCCTTTGTGTTCCAACACGAACTGGATGGAAGGACCAACTTCCATCACACAGGCACCAACCTATACAAGCTGCAACTTGTTGAGAGCACCAACTCTCTTGATTCTCTAGCACCCACTAGAAGGAAGCACCAAGTTCCTAAGTGTTCCAACACCAACTGGATGGAAGCACCAACTTCCAGTCACACAGGCACCAACCTGTATAACAGAGAACAATGGTTCTCCCTTGCACCACCCTACCTCCCTGGTTTTTTTGGCTGCAACCAGATGGAAGCTACAACTCCCTGTGTTCAAGCACCCACTTGAAACTCTGAGGACAACAGTCCTCCCTAGTAGCACCCTACCCTAAATATTTTCTTGCTGAAAGTTATTATAGTGATACAAGATTTATCAATGGATTACCAGTCACATCGTTGTTCTTCTACACTGCTCTTCTCTGCTTGCATACGTGTCTTCCTTCTTGCATCCCCTTACGCTTTCTGTTCTTTTTTTCTCTATCCTCTATAGCATTTCTATGATCTGCTCTTTTTCCTCCTGTGCAACCTCTCATTATGTTCAACTTCTCTTTTGTTTTTATGCTATATTCTACATCTGCATGCCATTTTCTATGCCTCTCAACTCAAATTCAGATTGAGCTCACAGTCTCCTTCTACCCACATGCATAGTTATCGAAGAAGTTCACACTCTTCTCTTTTCTGCATGTCTTTCTCATGCTAAGTCATCTACTAGATCATCTTGGAAACTCTTTGTATTCTCTATGGTTATACCTAGTCTATTCATCATGAATGGTCGTTATGCTGGGATTATTTGGCTTCTTTGACAGTTATAGTCTTCAATAATTTTCCATCTGTCAATTGTCTCTATGATTAATATTCATACCAATGGTAGTTACCTTGAGACTCTTCAGCTCCTCTAGTAATCACCCTGAATCCTCTTCGAATTCTCTGGTAGAAACAATCAGTCGTTTCTAGAAATTACAAAGAAAACCTCTGCGCGCTCATCCCTTTGGTGTCTTTTCCCTTCCTGATAAAACTACACGGTGGGTGCTAGCTTTTTTTGCTAAGCCCCTTCCTTCCACATGACCATGAACTATGATCAGACACCTATCAAAAAGGCATTTCACAACTCAACTATCTCTGATGTGGAGCCTAGAGACATGCTAGCTCCTCCCTTAATCCTCCAACGATGTGACCTCCAGCTCTGACCCCAGGCTTAATCTCATGGGTGGTTCATAAATTTTCTTATCGGGCAATTTGCCATGATTCACCCCAACTCTCTACTTTCCAGATCAATGGTCCATTCTCTCCCTTTGATAGATGACTGTGATCAAATCACAACCTCACGTGTCAGGTGTTGGAACATGAGCCAACCCTGACTCTTTCAACTATTGATTCCCAATTCAATGATCTATATCAGATCAATGACCCACATCTCTCTATGATCCAACGGTCCAGATCTTATCAGGAATTCACGTTTCACGAAGTTGGAGGACTACTCACCTCTCTTCTCCCGACTTCTGATTTTCCAAAACCTGCTCCAGATCAATGGCCCACGATCCTCAGTGATCCGATGACCCAGATCATATCGGGACTTCGCATTTCGTAAAGTTGGAGGACTACTCACCTCCCTTCTTCTGACTTCCAATTTTCTAAAACCCACTCCAAATAAACGACCCACAATATTCCTCGATCCAATGGATGTGATCAATATTGCAAACTCAGACTTCATGATGTCTGAGGACTTCTTGACGCAGTTCTTCCGATTCACGATTCAAAAAATATGCTTTATCGGCTACCATGTGTCCTTCCCAGATGAATGGCTAGAATTTCTATGACTCCCAGCTCAGGTGTTTACCTCCTACCTTCCCGATATTTGCGAGCATCAAATCAACAGCTCACAACTCCCCATGATCTAACGGTCTAGATCAACTCACAAACTCGGACATCACAAGTTCCTACAACTCTCACCTTTGAATTTTTTAGTTCACAAGTTAGGGAAATGATGATCTCTCGCCACATATCCTACCTTAATGGACGGACAGGATTCCTTCATAGCTTTGGAGTTTTGAATGACTTCTTGGCTTATCCTCCTTGCAACTCCACTGGATCTAACGGTTGTTGGTCCTTCGCGCTCAGATCCAATGGATGGGATTTGTTACTACTCTCTTGTGCACTCGTTCCTCCTGTCCGAACTCTAATCCAACAGTCCATATTCTTCATAGTGCTCGATCTGACAGCCACTGTTTCTCCTCCCCTTGAGCTTACGCTTCCTCTCGACTTGGAAGAATTTCTAAGTGTCAAAAGCCTCAACCTTTGATCCTTCTGCGAGTCCTGATGACTTTGGGACTCATCTACGTTTCTGAAAATTCTATCTCTCCTGAGCTTTGGAAATGAATTTAACCTTGTTCCTGGTGCACTGGCCCTAGTGCATACTTGCGTATTGCATGAAACTCTACGTTATTCCTCCTGAGCTTTGATTCCTTCTGCAAACTCACAGATTCTAAGGAATCTTGTGCATGCTCCTTGCAGCCTTTATGATAACCTCTGGCTATCTGGAAACTCCAACTTTGTGCCCTGTTCTTATCCTCCTGAGCTTGTAGACAACAACTTCTCATGGTCTCGTCATTCTCAATGCTATCATTGTTTCTTTCCTATTTTTCGTCATTTCACACTATACCTGTATTCATGCCACCGTTTTTGTTGTTCTTTCCTGTAAGCATGCCAATGTCACGGGTGTTCTTTCCATCAATTATAAGCACACTCTACCTGTAAACATTCCAACAATCTCACCCTTTGGCATTGATGGGAACCCTGAAATACTGCACTATTCTTCAGACCTCCAACTATAGAACACAAACCACACCTTTCCTCCCCCTTTGACATCAATCTCAAAGAAAAAAATTCTCCCCCTAAGTTGTTGCAGTACTTTTCGGAGGTATCAGATATTCAACCAACACATACTCCCCCTGACAGGATGGACTCTCTTATGTGAGAGAAGGGATGACACCCAACTTCTGACAGTTAGTAAAAATGTCTGCAATTTGTTATATGGTTGGAATGTAATGAACTTGAACAATCTTATCGATGACCTACTCTCTCAGAAAATGGTATTTTATGGGGATGATCTTGGTCTTGGAATGAAATACTAGATTTTGGGACCTGTTGATATTTAGCTTCAGTTGTGTCCTCTGTAGTATACTCAATATTGTTCACCTCTCTTACTGGGACTCCTTTATCAACCTTTTCTTGTCATAACTAAATGACTCCCCCTGCCACTTTTCTCTCTCTGCTTCTAACTGTTCTCCCCCTTTGTTTCTAAAAGGTTATATTTCCCTGACAAGGTCTCTCCTCTTAGTAGGTGAGGTGGAGGGAAGAGCCCGAGGAGCCCCCTTTTGTAAAAAATATCTTTTGTATATATATGGATTAGTTCCAAGAGAGGCAGAAGAAAGATAGGAAGAGAAGAGAGGAGATCTGAGACTCTGTTGCAGTCCGATCTTTGTACACATTGTAATCAGACATTTAAGTTAATGAGAAAAGAGCAGTTTTTCTTGCATATGATTATGTGTGTTTATGTGTCTTTCATGAATTCTATGTGTGTGTTCATTGGTATGTTTTAGATGTATGTTAGTTTCCATCTACAGGGATAGATAGAATTTATGTCTGTGAGTTTGTTGATTTCAGACTGGGTTATTTGTGGTTTCATGGAAGGGGTTGCATGACAGAGTACTGAGGACTCTGTAAGCTAGTGCAAGAGTGCACATCTGAGTTCTGTGGAATTCAGACAAAGACATGCGAGGAGGGCACACTAGAGGAAGTCATAAAATCAAGGGAGAAGCCTCAAGGTTGTTGAACACCTTGGAGGTAGTACTGTGCAGAGGAAGGCACAGTAAGAAGACATAATCGTTGAGTATTTTGTAGAGCTCTGCCAGGTGGTCATTGATTGAGTGTGAAGAGTGCACAGAAGGACTCTATTTCAAGTTCAGAGACAAGAGAAGTGTCACAGAAGACACTTACAGAGTTGTTGAATACTTTGTAGGCTCAACAAGGAGTGCTTGAGCATAAGTCGCCAAGAGGGAACTTGCATCTCTTCAAAGGACAGAAGGGACATAAACCTGTGAGTTCCAAGAAGTTAGAGTTAAAAGAGGATAAATACCCATGCAAGGAGTGCACCAGGCCAACACTCAGATGAAGGTGTTGAATGACAGCCATTTGAAGCCTAGTCAAGTGCAAGGAGAACGCGCAGAGTGAACTTGGTTCAAGTTCGAAGAAGCTCAGGAGGTCGAGCACAGAAGTGTGCCAAGAGGAGCACCAGAAGTATTCTGAAGAAGACGCGGAGAATGGTTGAGCACCTTAGAAATAGAGCAAGGTTGAGAAGCTTAGGAGGGACAACGTTTCCAGAACATAGACAAGACCCAAAGTCTCTGGGCTCACGGAAGAATCGAAGGTTGAAACCTTCAACACTTAGAAAAGAATCTAAGGCAAGGAAGAACGCGCAAAGCTTAAGAGGGGGAGCAACAAATGTCATTAGATCAGATGGAGAGACGAGATCTGGACCATTGAATCCACATCCAGACACAGGAGAAATGCTCACAGGGAAGATCAGATCTAGGCCATTAGATTTGAGCGAGGATCGATAGTCGTCAGATACGGAAGAAGGTACACAAGGTTTAACCTTGTGTATGCATACGAGAATGGACTCGTCAAAGTTACAATTAGACCGGGATTTTCCATCATCTTAGAGGACAAGTGGAATTGGATACCGAAAAATTTGCGAGGAGTTGAACGGATGGCAGAAAACTTCGACGGAGAAGTGTCGATTTACTGAGAGCCATCAGATCAGACAGAGTTGCGAGGAGGATAAGGCTGATATCCATTCAGCTCTTGAATCTCAGAAGGAGAAAGGTTCGTCGATCCATAATAGATCTGGAACATTGGTTCATTTTGGAATATCGAGGATCGCAAGTTTGGAGAACAAGGTTTTGACTTGGCTTCCAAATCCCCGATACGTGAAAGATGGATTGAATCCTGGCCATTGGTTGAGTTGACATCATTGTGACCATCCATTTCCAAAGGACGGATGGTAGAGGTCCACATAAGTCAGAGGTTTGAAAGGGGAATATCCGACATCATCGTGGTCATCCATCGGAGAGAACATGTGGTGAGAGTTCATTGTTTCACTGACTCGCGACACAGAGGAAGTCAATGAAGGGAGCAACGAGAAATCGTGATACACGAAGTTTCGATGCGCTCAAGGGATATTTAGCCCCAGGTCATAGCCAGAGGCCATGTGGCAGAACTGAAGGGAGGAGATAAGGACCATTAAGCCCTATTTCAGGTTTTGGAACTTGAAGGGGTCGAGGGACTCAACAATAGGATTCGCGAAGTCGCGAATTCCAAAATGCCTTTTGGTGTAAGGTTTGTAGTCACAGTCGGTGATCATATGGATGAGAGATAAGGGGGGATCTAGTAGGTATTAAAGCGCTAGTTCAGATATCGGACTTCAGATTTCGGAGGGTATAGTGTTGGGCTTGTATTTTTCCAATACTCCCGGGTCCCGATACATGAAGCGCCTTTGGTGTTTAGGCGTTTTCTCATAGGGTTGTGGTCGCATGGAAGGAGGGGCTAGTCAGAGAGTTTATTGCTCATCATGTATTTTTCTCAGGAAGTGGAATGGCACCAAAGGATTGAGTGTGCGTAGGCTTGTCTCAAGGCCTGTGCCAGGGAATTAAAGGACCTATGGATTTGTTCATTGAAGGTTCCAGCAGGGAACTAAAGAGCCATTTTGTCTCATTAAGAGTTGAATAACGATCCTTAGACCAGGAGGTCGGCGGACCCTGCCGAGGCAGAGGTAGGGGGTCTGCGTAGGGGCTTTGGAGTATGATGCAGGAGCATCGCTCCAACCTAGCAACGCGCCAGCTAGACAACACATCAAAGCACGCATTCAATGAAGGGAGAGGCTCCAGCCCTCTCATTATTCAAAATTCAAAATGTAATAACTATTGTAAAGCCAAAGAGCCACACAGATGCCTTTGTGCATGTATTAGATAGGGTCACGTTTAATGGTTGACAGGATGAGATCTAGATCTGATCTGAACTAAACAACCATTGAATGTAATTCATTGTAATTAATGAGAGTAGGTGAGATGGAGGGAAGAGCTCGAGGAGCCCCCTTTTGTAAAAAATATGTTTTGTATCTAGATGGATTAGTTCCAAGAGAGGCATAAGAAATAAAGGAAGATAAGAGAGGAGATTCGAGACTCTATTGGAGTCTGAGCTTTGTACACATTGTAATTAGACATTTATGTTAATGAGAAAAGAGCATTTTTTCCTGCATATGATTATGTTTTTTTATGTGTCTTTCATGAATGCTATATGTGTGTTCATTGGTATGTTGTATATGTATGTTAGTTTCCATCTACAGGGATGGATAGAATTTATCTGTTTGTGAGTTTGTTGATTTCAGTTTGGGTTCTTTGCAGTTTCATGCAAGGGGTTGCATGACTGAGTACTAAGGACTCTGTAAGCCAGTGCAAGAGTGCACATCTGAGTTATGTGGAATTCATACAAAGACGTGCTAGGAAGGTGCACCAGAGGAAGTTATAAACTCTAGGGATAAGCCTCAAGGTTGTTGAATACCTTGGAGGTAGGACTATGCAGAGAAAGGCATAGTAATAAGACATAATCATTGAGTATTTTGTAGAGCTCTTCCAGGTGGGCATTGATTGAGTGAGAAGAGTGCAAAGAAGGACTCGATTTCAAGTTCGGAGACAAGAGAAGTGTCAGATAAGACACTTCCATATTTGTTGAATACTCTGTAGGCTCAGCAAGGAGTGCTTGAGCATAAGTCACCAAGAGGGCACTTGCATCTCTTCAAAGGACAAAAGGGACATAGACCTTTGAGGTCCAAGAAGTTAGAGTTAAAAGAGGATAAATACCTATGCAAGGAGTGCACCAGGCCAACACTAAGATGAAGGTGTTGAATGAAATCCATCTGAAGGCTAGTCAAGTGCAAGGAGAACGCACAGAGTGAACTTAGTTCAAGTTCCAAGAAGCTCAGGAGGTCGAGCATAGAAGTGTGCCAGGAGGAGCACCGAAAGTATTCTGAAGAAGATGTAGAGAAGGCTTGAGCACCTTAGAAACAAAGAAAGTTTTAGAAGCTCAGGAGGGACAACATTTCTAGAACGTAGACAAGACCCAAAGTCTCTGGGCTCGCGAAAGAATCGAAGGTTGAAACCTTTGACACTTAGAAAAGCCTCTAAGGTAAGGAAGAAAGCGCAAAGATTAGGAGAGGGAGAAAAAATTGTCATTATATCAGCTGGAGAGACAAGATCTGGACCATTTAATCCACGTCCAGACACAGGAGAAATGCTCACAAGGAAGATCAGATCTAGGCCATCAGATTTGAGCGTAGACGACCGATATTTAGCGGATCCGGAAGAAGGCGCATGAGGTTTAACCTTGTGTACGTAGAGGATAATAGACTCGTCAAAGTTCTGATTAGACCGGGACCATCCATCATCTTAGAGGACAGGTGGAAGCAGATCCGAGCATTCATGGAATTGGATACCGAAAGATTTGCGAGGAGTTGAATGGACGATATAAAATTTTGAGGGAGAAGTGTCGATTTACCGGGAGTTGTCAGATCAGACAGAGTTGCGAGGAGGATAAGGCTAAGATCCATTAATCTCTTGAAGCTCAAGAGGAGCAAGTTCTGTCGATCTAGAATAGATTTGGAACATTGGTTCATTTCAGAATATCGGGGATCGCAAGTTGGGAGAACAAGGTTCTGCCTTGGCTTCCAAATCCCCGATACGGGAAAGCTAGATTGAATCCAGGATTTTGTTTGATCCGACATCATCGTGACCGTCCATTTCTAGAGGATGCATCACAGAGGTCCACATAAGTTGTAGGTTTGAAAGGGGAAGATCTGACATCATCATGGCCGTCCACTGGAGAGGACACGTGGTGAGAGTTCGGTGTTTCGCTGACTCGCAAAACAAAGGAATTCAACGGAGGGAGCAGCGAGAAATCGCGATATGCGAAGTTCTGATGTGCTCAAGGGATATTTAGCCCCAAGTCATATTCAGAGGCCATGTGGCAGAATTGAAGGGAGGAGCTAAGGAATTTTAATCCCTATTTCGGGTTTCGCAACTTGAAGGAGTCGAGGGACTCAGCAACAGGATTCATGAAGTCACAAATTACAAAACACCTTTTGGTGTAAGGTTTGTGGTCACATCCGGTATTCATATGGACGAGAGATAAGGGGGGAGATAGTAGGTGTTAAAGCACTAGTTCAGAGATCGGACTTCGGATTTCAGAGGGTAGAGTGTTGGGGTTGTATTTCGCCAATACTCCCAGGTCCCGATACACGAAGTTCCTTTGGTGTTTAGGCATTTGGTCACAGGGTTGTGGTCGCATGGAAGGAGGGGCTCAGGGATGATTTTAAGGATGGAAATTTATTTTAAAATGTAGAAACCTTGGAGAATCTTACTAATCATTCATATGCCAACTATAAATGTTTGGCGATATTTTTGTAAAAATATTCAAATTTCTAAGGATTTTATATATTTTTTATAAACTTTTGGCGATTTTTAAGGTAAAATAATTTTATCCTATAGAATTTGGGCGAATAATTTTTAAAATAGCGAATCTCATTTTTGGAAAAACCATAGAAAATTAGTCCATGAGCGAAATTTAGCCCCTAAAATCATCCATGGAGGGGCTGGTTAGAGAGGTTAGCACCTGTCATGTAGTTTTCTCAGGAAGAGTAATGGTGCCAAAGGATTGAGCACATGCAGGTGTTTCTCAAGGCCTGTGCGAGGGAATTAAAGGACATGTGGATTTGTTCGTTGAAGGTTCTAGTAGGGAACTAAAGAGCCATTTTGGCTCATCAAGAGTTGAAGAACGATTCTTATACCGGGAGGTTAGCGGACCCTACCGAGGCATAGGTAGGGGGTCTGCGTCACTAATCTATGCTAATTAAAAATTAGAGATTAGTTACATGTGTCAAACTTCCAGTGTAGCCATGCACACAACATAAACAAAAATATGTCCTCTTTCAATTTTGAAAATGACAATCGAAAATATACATAAATGTGCGAAATTAACTGTTGAAACTGTTAATTAACAAAATAAAAAGAAAATTTGAATGGATCTAACCTCGTACTCATTTGAAACCATCATTCGATAAGGATTTTGTAGGCGCGATTTTCCTCCTTCAGATCATGCTACAACTCCTTGTGTCCTCCTCGACCTCCTGCTCACATAATTGTTCTTCATTAAATGTGCAGGATCCCTCGAATGTTGATGCCTCGTTCGTTGCTAGAGGAGTAATTAATCCCTCGGCTGTTCTCAAGATATCCTCTTTGTGATAAGAGGAGATCCTGACCTTTGCAAGGATCTGAGTGAGTTGTTCCAAGCTTAAACTCATTGTTAAACCATATTGAAAAATGAGATTCTTATAGCACCCCAAAAATGATTTATCATCAAAGATTTGAATTTTAAAACTAAGAAATTAAAACTATTTGTAAAAATAAAACACACCAAACTTGAACTCCTTGCGTTACTGGGACCCTATTGTCACCAGGTTATAATTTCACACAAGTTATATCATCATAAATAAAAACTAAATTTGCATAAATAAAAACACACTTTTGCATAAAATAAGGAGAAACACACTTCTGCATAAAAGGGAGAGTACAACCTAACTTTGGAGCAACCCCACTAAAGTGGATGCATGGGCTCTTCCCTCATGTATTACCTTCTTCTCTCCGCCCTCAGGTCTTCCATAAAACCAATCCAAAATTATTAAAGAAATCTAATTCAAATGCTACCTATTATCGTTTACAACTACCCAGCAATGATGCCAAAATCTTGGTATAAATACATGTTTAGTATATTGCACTCATTTATATGTCAATCTTGGATTCGTAATCAGTAGATTTGATTCACTATATGTTCCGAAAACAAGTAGTTTATCTAGTTCTGATGAGTATAGCATAAATAAGAGACATTTGAAACTCAACACTCTGCTTTCACACTTCAAAGATAACATTCTCCACACATTTCAAAATTCAGAAAGCAAAACTCATAGACAAGCATGTGATCTAAATCTCTTGCCCAGGTGATGGACCTTTTCATTGATGGCTCATGAAAGGAAAATATGAACTTTCATTCTATCTCCTGTAGCAACTAAACTAACAACAATTAATACTTTGTGCATTTGCAACATTCCATTATAGGTGCATGTAAGGTGAGAGATGAAGGTCTTGATTATGCATGTTTTGGCAAGGTGTAACCTAATCAATTCTGGAAAATAAAGCTAAGTGTTTTGGGATGCTCCATTAAAACTCATGTATGGTGAAAGATGGAGATCCAATTGTCCCTGCATTGCCACACTTTGCAACAAATTCTAATAGTGAAATCAGAATAGCAGGTACATGAAATGAAAATCTACACTAATAATTTACAATGATCTTACCAATATGGATCAGTGGCCCTTGTTGATTCCAACATGGAAGCTTTTAGATCAGCAGATGTTAACTTCTAAAAGACATAAGATCATTGAATTCAGACTTGCATTAATCTTCAACAAGTAGGTTTACAAAAAGAGTATTTTCATGAATCCATTCTGCATCATAACAACTCCCCCCCCCTCTCATGAAGAGAGAGCACTCTCTTTTATACATGAGAGATTTGAAAAGAAGATAAGCATCTCATAATTACAGATCCACTTTTCTCTCAACTAATTTCCCATTATTACAAAATGTGATCCCTTCAAATCCTCACACATATCTCTCACAAATCCTGGATAAGATATGGCAACCAAATATCCATGATCTTCTCCTTAGGATAGGCTTGAATTATCTCCTCAAATATTGAAATGGTGGAGGAAGTATTCAAGAAGTATTTTTTTATTAATCCTTCACATATTCCTACACATTACAAAGATTGCACATTTTTTAGATATATATGAAAACATGTTGATTTAAAAGTATTTAATCACAAATTCCCTTTTAATATTAAAATGAATAAAGTGGAAAATAATAAGGTGAAACCCAAATATATTTATGAAAATGATATCATGAAAGGTTAATGGGGAGATGAAATGTGAAGAATGATGAAGGGAAATGTGGATGAAAATATGACATTTATGAGTCCCAACAGTATGTATGCATGCATGTATGTATGTATGTATGTATGTATGGAAAACTACATGTTGATTTGATTTAATTAAGTACGGTGTGAGTAGAATGATATTTATTAAAATTGGATAACATGTTCGATAGGATGTGAGGAAGGGATGGTTGTGATGATGGAGTTGAGATTCCCAAGGGGGGAGGCGGTGGAAGAAGGAATAAAGGGGGGAAATTTTGTAGAGGTTTTGGGGTTATGAGTGTGGGGAGAAATATTATGGTTTTTGGGGGGAGAAAAAACCATTTAATCATGAAGATACTATGAGAAGTGGATTGACTGTTTACTTAGATTGTGATTTTGACTTGGGTTGTCGGACATATTGGTGGGTTGTGGTTCTAGGACTTTGGGCATGGAGGGATAGGAAACCCCCCAAGGTTTCTTAGATATAGGGAGTTGACGAGGTTGTTCCTATCTAGTTGGGAGGATAAACATCCAATTCTAGGTAGTTTTGGGAAGAAAACAAGGTGAGGAGACAACTCAAGGAGAAACTACAAATTTCATCCAAGGAAAAAAAAATCAAGTAGAGTTTGTCGTATTTTTCTTATTATGATAATTATATATGGTCAAATTTACTAATTTATGAGGCTCTAAATAAAAATTGTGTTGTATATTGAAATTAAGTTATAAGGATAATATGATATTTCAAATTAATATTTAAATAGTGAACTCAACAAAAATTACTATCATGCAGTCAAAAATTAAATTTCATACAAATAAATTCAACGGAAACTTCTTTCTTATGTTCATAAAAAATATTTTATTAACAAAAAAAGTCATTTAGATTACAAATCTTACTATTTAAATATGAAGCCATGGTGAAGGGCTTCACACATTTTGTTAGATCTAAGTTTAAAAACTCATACCTAGGGTCTATTCATCCATTTGACTGAAAATGTTTACAAATTGTTCCATAAACAACCTTGAAATTAATTAACAACCTTTAAGCTTAGGAAAGCCAAGCAACTTGGAACCAAAATTCCATGTTACATGGTAGATAATTCTACAATCCCTGAAACCTCTTATATACAACCCTAAAACCCTTGTAAACATCCCAAAATTAACCTATAAACCCTAAGGGAAACTAGAAAGAGGAGAAAGTATGTGACATGAAAGAGATCATGCACATATGTTCCAACCTTCTACCTCCTATCCCCTATTCCATCCACCTATGTACCTATAAGAATCCTCACGGACAAGAGGGTCGAATAATTAACCAATGTTAGATTTCAAAAATATTATAATATAAACAAAGGGTTACACACATACACACACACACTTGTGTGTGTGTGTGTGTGTGTTTGCATTGTATGCCTATGTGTATACATACTATTTTTTTTTGTTTTTTAAATATATATTCATTTGATTATTTTCCTCAAATATATATATATATATATATATATATATATATATATATATATCTTCTATTGAGTAATGGAAGGTACAATGCTTAGGCACGAAAGCACATAACAAAGAGAAATAGGGAGCATGCTCAAACATGTAGGACGTGAAAAAATGGGCTTAAAATCCATATAAAAAAGGGTATAGAATACAAATACCATAGCACCCCCAAATCAATACTTCAATAAGGTTCTTCAAAACAATAAGCTAAAAACAACAATGTTCTACTCAAAAAACATCTTTGCAAGTCAAAAAAATATCAAATTCTATTGAAGATCATCCTTTGAGTAGGGTTTTCTTCAATGCTAGATTGATTTTCATTTAGAAGTAATATTTCCTTAGATCGAGAATCAATATTAGAATTAAGAGATCTAGGAATATATGTGAAAACAATATGGTTGAACATAGTTGTTAGCACTGAGAGTCACCCTCAGATTGAACGAGGATAAGCCCAGTACCCATCAAAAGGTTTGTAAATATGAATTAATGATTAAAGGTCAAATGGACAAAGCTCAACATAAGAATGTTTTAACACAAAAATATGGGCTAGCATGCATAAGCAAATGAGTTTTTGATTAACTTTAGTCAGTGGTTTAAGGATAAAGGTGAATAGAATTAAGACTTAGTGAGGAATGTGGATAGGTCTACTACTAGGGGAAGAAAAACTCAGTCACAAGAACTTCTTGAACTTAAAGTTTAAAACACTAAAAAAAAATTCATAGCAACATTATAATCAAACCTCCATTATAACACAACAACAACATTTCATATGGATCATACAAGCATGAGAATTTCAGAATAAGAGGAAACAATATGATGAAAGGAAACTGACTTCTATTAACAAAAATGTCTTAAGTCTCATACATAACCAAATGACAGCTATGTCTAATCAAAATATTACAAAAGGGGAGCTCTGCTCAACCATCCTACCCTCTCATTTAATTCATCTGGTGTATTTATAATCAAAACAATAGACAATAGCTAGGATTGTGAGATGGCCTTCATATCCTAGGATTTTCCACAAAAATTTACAAGTCTAACATATGTACCAACAGATCTAACAAAAATGAATGACATGTCTTGTTGCTTGGGCGCATCTTCTCCAGTGATGTGTGTCTTCTCTTGTATGTCCTCACATGTGTTCTTTTTGCATGCCTTTTCTCCCCTTTTGGAAGGTTCTCCACATGTCTTGTTCCTTTTGTCATAAGGAAACTCGGGTCAGCATGGGCCTATAGGAAAACATTCCCTCTATGGTACTTCGGGCTAACAGTTTTTTGTCTCCTCGTCCAGACCCTCCATGCTTCCATTTAAGGGGGTAGTCGATTGTTCAACCACCAATCCTTATTTCCGTAACTGATTTCTCCTTGGGATTGGGATGAGGATTATTATTTCAGCAAGGAGAGATCTGGGTCATTTTGACATGATAGACCCTCTCCAAAGTTTCCTCACTCTTTCCTCTAGTGATAGACTAGTCGTGGTCTGTTATCATTCTACTTCTCCTTGTGAATTTCCTTTGATGGTTTGGCTTAACGCCTATTTTTGATGCCATGCGTTGTTCTCGGATTGGATCCTATATAAGAACGTGATTATGAAAGTTGTTAAGGGTGGTCTAGATTCACACCACTCTGACTCCCTCAATTCACCACCAACTGCCACGTACCTCTTTAGCTATACCATGGCTTCGATTGCGGGACCTCTGTAGGATTTTAACATTCGAGCATGTTCTGTCTCTGCAATGAAGTGTGGTCGTCAATCTTGCTGCAATCTATGGTCTGGGTAACCCTGCTATTTTAGTGCCTCTACTAAATTTTATTCGTTCGCCAACTCCAGAATCCTTTTAACCATGTTTAGAGATGGCGCCAATTTTGGCATTCGGGAGATTTGGATGTTGAACAAGAATACCTCCCAGAGGATGATCTCCTGGATCTGACATGGTGGCTTGTTGTCATTGTGTGGACATGTCATGGAAAGAAGGGTGACATGTGTCTCTCGAAAATAAGCGGATGACATGCCCAAAGGTACCTGAATTGAGTTCCATGTGTCAGTGCTAGATGGAGGTCACGTGTCTTTGATGTATGAGCACCAACTGTCTCAATTGATGGTTGCCACACTCTTTGGCACTTCAGGCTTTGGGAGTTTTATATTATGAAGCATGAAGTTCTCCCGGAGTAGTACGAGCCCAGAGTGATGTGGTAGCCTGAAATGAATGCCATGTGTCCTCAGCGGATGAGTTTTGTGTGCTTAGTCACTTAGGCACTTTGGGGTTTATGTTTGTTCTTTAAGTATTGCGTGAGTTTGAAACTTTGAATGCACAAGAGCCGCTAATCTGAATTTCTCATGGGATCTCTACCATTGAAAATTGAACCTGTATGTTTTCTTTTATTTCAAGCCCGAAATGGACTGCTTTGAATGTTTTTTTTTTTGCTTGTGGTTTTTTCTTGTGCAAACAAAGGACTTGGATGACTTGTTGTGATCTTCAAACAATGGAAAACAAGATGACCAATAGTTCGAACCAATTCACACTATGTTTTTATCCTTCAAGAAAAACAGAAAAACTTTGTGCAAAGAGTCAGTCAAGCAAGACACTAAGGAAAAACAAGTCATTGAACAAAAGGGAAACCTACTTTATCAACCAGAAGAGGAAAAAATTCTAGGAAGGCATGTGGAAAGAGAGAGACGGGGCAGGGGTGTAGACTTAGGTCTTAACAACAACTACATGTGACCCTTAACAAATTCATGTGATAACAATAGCAATGACAACATGAATTTTATTTTCAATTTGTTTCAGACCCATATTAGTAACATGAACTTTCATATTCATCTAGTCAATGAAAAGTTTAGAATCTCCATAATTAATCTAGAGGGCATTCACTTCTTTGTCCAAAACATACTTGAGAAGAGAAAACAAAGCCTTGAATTATCCAAAATTGTTAGTGCCCTAACCTATGTTGGATTTACCAATTATAAAATGAGAATCTCATAAATATAAGAGAAAGTACAAACCACAAGTACTATATGGCCCTTGGCATGCCCCGCCAAAGAAATCATGTGCACCTGATTTATCAATCATCAAATAGATTGACAACCAAGAATGGTCCATATTCTGGCCCGATTTGTAATAAGATAGACATTCAAAATATTGTTGTGATACCTGGAACATCGAATAACACTTACCTTCAAATATTCTAGAAGTTTTGGCCAACCATAAACCCACACAATAAGAATATGTAGAATCCAAAATCCCTTCAGTCCAAGTCGTGTAAAAAACTCACAAAAGAAATAAGAAATCATGTCTTTGTCACAAAGATGATCGAGCCCCATATGAATTTCGATCTCTTCCCAGACCTTATGTGAAAAGGGACAATCTAGAAAGAGATGGACATTAGATTTAGTATTCCTTTTTCACAAGTAACAAAACCTGGACCCTACTTATTTTGCACCTACATCCTATCCCATGTTAGCATGTTATTTTTTAGAAACATCCAAAAGAGAAAAATTCCTTTCAGATGGTCCCTTATTTTCCAAATTTTCTTATACCACCAACAATTCAAGTTTTCCCCCATTTTCTATAATTCCACATACCCTATCTTCATTGAGTACCAACCACTGGCCTTGTTAAAGGACCATGCAATTTCATCCTCCAAATACGACAAAAAAACATAAGCCTTGTGAAGTTCATAGATATACAAAGTCCACTAATCATGACATATAACATCAATCCCTAACACCTCAACTAAGAGTCATCCCTAGTTCCATAAGTATATGTGAGAACCATCCCTGATTCTATTAAGAGTGCACTGATCCAACTCCCAGAGCACAATGAATAAATCCTCATGAAGAAAAATATTCTTTACACATCCAATGATAGCATCTCTTCCAATTCTAATATGAGAACCAAACCCAACTTTCTAAGACAGGAATCAACCTATTATAGGAAATGTGAGAGAAAGGCCCTTACATTGATTAGATACATTGTGAATTCTCTTCTCTCTTCCATCAATCCAATCCATCAAATAATCAGGAGAAATATATTTGTCAAGAAGAATGCATCTCCAAAGGTTGTCCTTGGTTTTAAAAACCCATAAATATTTTGTTGTTAATGCCTTCCCAAATAACCATATATATTTTAACCCTAGCCCCTGAAATCCTTAGGTCTTGACATACTCTTCCAACTTTCCAGGTGTAAACCTAGGTATTCCACACTGCCCTTCCATAAGTAATTGAAGCAGATTTTCTTGATGCGAGTAAGTAAACATTTCAGAATGTGGGCTAGAAAATGCCAATATACTATAATATCCTCAATCAAGGATTTAATCAAAATCAACCTACCTCCATGAGACAACCAACGATTGCACCAAAATTTTATCATCTATTAAATTCTAGTCAAAATCCATTTCCAATCAGAAATGTAGTAGTTGTTGGGTTTAAGAAAAAAACACCAAGTATTTGAGCCCATCGCCTATAAAAATTTCAATACAAATTAAGTATTTCCTGTGATTCTCCTGATCTAACAATTTACGCCACTGTTAAATACAGAATCGCTTCTACTATTATTCTTGTGGAAAATTAAACCACGATCACAACCACAATCACAAAGTGAAATATCAAGAACACATAACACAGAAGATTTTCCGGGAAAGCGTAAAGATAAAAACCCCACTATTATATATTATGTATATCATGAATCATGAAACAATCTCATACAAAACTCTATTCCAAGATCTCTCAGTACAATAAAATCGTTTCACACTGTCATACAAAAATCAACAAATACATGTGCCAATTTTCCGTGTCCAAACAACCTACCTCCTCTGCACAATCTTTGCAATTCGAATTCTCACAATGATGTGAATTGCCTAGTTTGCACATGCTCATAAGCATATTCACTACATGTGTGATCAAATCACAACTGATAGCCAAACTGTCCCTTTCAACTGTTATCTCAACTAGGTCTCCACTAGATCTAACATGCTTGTAGTTAACCGTGGTGAATCTTCAGTTGCATGTGAGTTCATTGATTAACTGAACTCTCACTAGTGCATGTTTAGTTACAACTAGTACAACTGATCTTAACTCACTTAACTACACTTATAATTCTGTTACAAATCCAACTCACTTAGTTATGAATGAAATAATAGATTAATATTTATTGTCTAATTTAATTAAGGGAAAAGTAAATTAGACACATGTTTCTTGTTGAATTTTCAACACTCCCTCTCAACAAGAAAGGGATTATCCTTCACCCCAATCCTATCTATATGATATTCGAATTTTCTCCTGGTGAGTGCCTTCATCAGAATGTCTGCATCCTGATCTTTTGTAGGAATGTATTGAAGCAACATGATCTTCTGCTGCACACAATCTATGATATGATGATACCGGATATTTATATGCTTAGATCTGTCATGAAACACATGATTAATCGAGATTTTAATGCAACTCTGATTATCACAATAAATCATTGTTGGATCTAAATGAGAACCAAACAAACCAACCAAGATCTTCCTCATCCAGATAGCCTCACATGCAGCTTGGATCGCTTCCATGTATTCTACTTCCATTGAATTAAGTGCCACAGATCTTTGTTTCCTGTTGTACCAAGAAACAACTGTAGATTAAATACTAAAGATCCCCCCTGATGTGCTCTTTCTGTCCGTTGGGCTGCCCACCCAATCTGCATCTGTGAATCCATGCAACTTCACCTCATCCATCTGTCTGTACCATAATCCATACTCAAATGTTCCCTTCAGATATCTCAGGACATGTTTACGTGCCTTCCAAAAGAGTTTGGTAGGCTTAACCATCACTTGACTTAGTTGGTTAACCGCGTAGAAAATGTTTGGTCTTGTATTCACTAAATAAATTAGCAAACCCACTAACTGTTGATAGACAATAGCATCCACTACTTATTCAGAAGTAGCATCCTCTTTTCTCCAGTTTCCTGGAAGAGGAGTATCCATGGGTTTGCATCCCCCCATGTGAAACTTACCCAGTATCTCTCTTGCATACTTTCCTTGAGACACAAAAAGTTCACCATCTCACTGCCATATTTCTAATCCAAGGAAATAATGAAGAAGGCCCAAATCCTTCATCTAAAAATCCTTTGCAAGTTCCTCCTTGCATGAGTGTATCAGCTTCTCATCACTAGTAAGTATTAAATCATCAACATAAAGCACAATGATCAAAATCCTACTCTCCACCACAATTTGGTATAGGTTTGCATCTGCTTCACTTTTGGTGAAGCCCAACCTGGTGAAATAGTTGTCTATCTGAGTGTACCAAGCACGGGGTGCTTGCTTTAGCCCATACAATGCTCTCTTGAGTCTTCACACATGCGACTCTTTGTCAAAGGTCTCAAAACCTTATGGTTGTTCAATGTACACTTCTTCCTCAATGAACCCGTTGAGGAACACAGTTTTTACATCCATCTGATGAATTTTTCAGCCCATCTGCGTTGAGAGTGCAAGGATGGATCTTATGGAAGAGTACCTTGCAACAGGTGCAAAGGTCTCATCATAATCTATCCCCTCGATCTGTGATAAGCCTCGGGCCACAAACCTGGCCTTGTATTTCTCCACACTCCCATCAGCAGCTTGCTTTACCTTGTAGATCCTTCTCAAACCTACCACTGATTTATCAATTGGTCTTGGGACAATATCCCATACACTGTTTTTGACAATGGAGTCATACTTCTCTACCATAGCATCAACCCAAGTGGGGTCCTGCACTGCTTCCTGAAAGGAAGATGGTTCAATCACAATACATTTTCTCATGAGAGCCATGTATCCAGCAAATCGATCAGGAGACTGTATCTGTCTACGCTGTGAAGTAGAGGCTCCTACATTCTATGCAACATCTAGTCTTAATCTGTCAGCTTTCATGGTGCACTTTCTGCCATTTTTGATGGATGGCTCTGCTTGAGTGGTTTCCTCCACTCCATGAACCTCCTCATGTGGTTGATCCACATCTTGAGACTCATCCTTGGGAACCAACAGTTCCTCTTCTGCATGCAAGTCTATCTCCCTCTCAAGTGACAACCGCATGGATTTCCCCTCATTGAATTTTATATCCCATCGCATAATAGTCATCTTACTGTTCGGTAAATACACACGATAATTATGGGGTGTTTCTATGTAGCCCACAAATATCCCAAATTCAGCAGTTGGTTCCAGCTTCTTCCTGGAATCCTTGGTCACATGCACATAAACAGATGAGCCAAAAATTTTAAAATGGGAAACATCAAGTTTCTTACCAGTAAAAGCTTCTTCAAGTGTACTCATGCCAAGTACTCTATGAGGACAAAGGTTCTGCACATAAACCATAGTATTTCATGCTTCTACCCACAAATGCATTGGTAGGCCCTGATCATGCAACATTGCTCATGCTACACCCACGATTGTTCTGTTCTTTCTCTCCACAACCCCATTTTGTTGTGGGTTATGATGCACTATGAGTTCTCTTCGAATTCCTTCTCTGCTGCAGAAGTCTTTGAATTCATTAGAGATGTATTCTCCACCATTATTTCTCCTTAGAGCCTTCACTTTCTTCCCCGACTCTTTCTCCACCAATGCTTTAAACTCACAGAACTTTGAGAATGTTTGATCCTTCTTCTGCATGAATAATATCCAACATTTACGAGAAAAGTCATCAACAAAAATAACATAATACCTATGTTTTGTTGTTGAAGCAACCGATAATGTTCCACACACGTCCGTGTGAATTCTCTCCAGGATCACCGAAGCATGGTTCTCCTTTTCATGAAAGGTGGAATTTACATAATTCCCCAGGGTGCACCCCTTGCACTGATCTAATTGAGAAAGTGTTCCCCTTGGAAGTATAGTAGATATTTGTTGCATGATCTTCAAGGCTCCATGATGAAGATGGCCCAATCTCCTGTGCCATAATTCGCCTTCATCTCGACTCACCACTTTTTCTACCTTTCCTATCATGGAACTGCAGCCATATACCTCCAACATGTAGATATTCTTAACTCGAATCCCTATATTCTTGACTTGACCTATTGCTTTATGTCACAGGTAGGATTTACCACTGCTAAAAACAACATCATAGCCTCTGTCCTCCAACATTGCGACTGAGACCAAGTTTTTCTTCAGACCTGGAACTTGCATAAAAAATTTCAATTGAAATGGTTTACCTGACTCCCTTTGAAAGGTAATTGTACCAATACCAATTGCACTGTATCATCCATCGTCGCCCATCTCTATATGCATTCTGATATCTTTCTCCTCCAAGTCAATGAAAGACTCTTTATCTCTCATCATGTGGAATGAAGCGCCACTATCCAAATACCACACCGATCTCGATGCACTTGAAGCCATGCATGCGATCAAATATAAATCAAGCTCAAATTGTGAGACAAGAGCCTCACCAGTTGTAGATCCAGCAACTATCTTGTTCTTCTCCTTCTGTGGACAATTAGTAGCGAGATGCCCATGTTCGTGACAGTGAAAACACTTCACTTTGGACAAATCTAGCTTCTTGACTTTAGACTCAGATTTTGATTGGAATTTCTTCCCTTTCCCTTTCCTTGCCTTGGTATTCAAAGCACAATCCTCTTCATCATCACGCTTTGATGAAGATCCATCTCTGGTGTTCCGCTTGAACTCCTCTTGCACTAGATCCGACCATAGTCGTTCCCAATCTGACAATTTTTCCCTTCCATTGATAGAGTATTGATAATTGTTCCAACTCTTAGGAAGCCCTAGGAGTGCAAAGCTCACCAAATCATCAGCAACGACTCTTATTCCCACACTTCCAAGCTCATCCCGACATTGGAAAAACTTCATGAGATATTTTGGAATGGTTTCGCCTTTCTCCATCTTGATCTTCCTGAGTTTATCTTTGAGCGCCAATTTCCTATGGTCACTATTGTTTTGGAACAGATCTTTCAAAACCTTCCACATTGCATATGGTGTGGTTTTCCCATGGAGACTTGAGACAATGTGGTCTCGTACTCCCTCCAACAAAATCCTCCTTGCCTTCGCCACTTTCTTTTTCCATGCATCAAGATTTGCAGTGTCTGTCGCATCCGGCTTAGGAACATCGTTGTCAATGTAATCCTTCAAGCCATTGTCTTCGAGCACTGCTTCCATCCTGTCCTTCCAAGCAATGTAGTTAGAGCTACCCTCGAGTGCATACTCCAACCTCAAGCCATTGAAAGACATTTTCGATCTTGAATCAAGTGTCGCACCAAGAAAATCTTTCAAATTCAAATGTTATCCAACCCAAAACTCAATTGTTACCTTTCCTCTTTCCCTGGGAGGTTCACACCCCACCTGAGAGTAGCCTGAGGTAAGTTTGCACCCTGCCTATGTATAGCCTACGAAATTTCCTTGGAAGTTCGCACCCTACTTCACTGTAGGGTGAGGGGAGTTCGCACCCTACCTGTGTATAGCCTGCGAACTTTCCTGGGAAGTTTGCACCCTGCTTCATTGTAGAGTGAGGGGAGTTCGCACTTCTCCCTTAAGCAGCTTGCGAGAATGTCAATGAAGTTCGCACCCTACCTTTGAGTAGGGTGCGAGAATTTATGCTTTGAGAACTGAGCATAGTCTACAGTACTAAAGTTCGCACCCTGCTAGAGACGGGACCTGTGAGAATGAAATTATGTTCGCACCTCACTTCCATAGCTCCATGGCCTCCATGGCTCTGATACCATGAAGAAAATCTCAATACAAATTAAGTATTTCCTGCGATTCTCCTGATCTAACAATTTACACCACTGTTAAATACAGAATCGCTTCTACTATTATTCTTGTGGAAAAATAAACCACGATCACAACCACAATCACAAAGTGAAATATCAAGAACACATAACACAGAATATTTTTCGGGAAAGCGTAAAGCTAAAAACCCCACTATCATATATTATGTATATCATGAATCATGAAACAATCTCATACAAAACTCTTATCCAAGAGCTCTCAGTACAATACAATCGTTTCACACTGTCATACACAAATCAGCAAATACATGTGCCAATTCTTCGTGTCCAGACAGCCTGCCTCCTCTACACAATCTCTGTAATTCAAATTCTCACAATGATGTGAATTGCCTAGTTTGCAAATGCTCATAAGCATATTCACTGCATGTGTGATCAAATCACAACTGATAGCCAAACTGTCCCTTTCAACTGTTATCTCAACT
>ML788789.1:378021-422913 GCA_009831015.1 Picea engelmannii
TCTTAACTCACTTAACTACACTTATAATTCTGTTACAAATCCAACTCACTTAGTTATGAATGAAATAATAGATTAATATTTATTGTCTAATTTAATTAAGGGAAAAGTAAATTAGACACATGTTTCTTGTTGACTTTTCAACATCACCGAGGTCAAAAGAAGAAAAATTGAAAATGCCAAAAATATTATGTTTAACGTCATCCCCCATAGTTGGAAAATATATTGCAAACTTATTTCCATTAATGGACATACCTGTAGCAACACACAAACAAATCCAATATTTCCTTTAAAATCTTGCCTTCTTCCTCCACATAGTAGCAGAAAATCAGTATGACATCCACAAAGAGAAAGTGGGTGAGACATTCCAACCTTCCCAACTTAACACCTTGGATTTTGTTAGTTTTTTTAGCCTCCTCAATTCCCTGACTAATATGATCAACTAACAAGAGAAATAAATAAGGTGAAAGGGGGCAGCCTTGATGCAACTCCCCAAAAGGTTTAAAAAAAGGAGAACCTAATCCATGATAAGAAAAATAATGGCATTGATGTCACACAACACATTATCCAATTCACCAGAGCAAGCTCAAATCCTATGTGAAGAAGAAGTAATCTAAGGTAGATCCATGAAACTATGCCATAGGCTTTAGAAAAGTCAATTTTTATGACCAAAACTCAAACATTTTGATATTTTATGGAATGCAATCCTTCATGAGTTGAGTCAATGGGTTCATGTATAATCCTCCCCTTTAAGAACCCAAACTGATCAGAAAAAATGAAATTTTAGAGAATAGGTTTGAGGCAAGTTGTAATTACCTTTGAAATAATTTTGTGGAGGAATTTGCACAAAGAAATTGGATGAAAATCATCAAAAGAGAATGGGAAATCTAGTTTGGGGATAATTGGAATAAACATAGTATTAATACTACTTGGTATTTTCCCTTTATGTTGTATTTTTTCCACAACTTGAAGAAGCTCATCCCCAAGGAGATCAAAAAAATCCTCAAAACATTCTGCACACCATCCATCTGAACTCAAACTCTTGTCTGACTTTTAAAGGAAGATATTATAGCCAACAATTCATGGCTAGTGATCTCACTATACGTAACTCCATTGTCCTCTTCATCGATCAATATCCAGAAATGGGATATGAGTTGTAGTACTTCATCCATATTCACATGATGATCATATTCATTAAACACCAACCCAAAATTATTCACTCCCAAATATGCCAAATTAGTAAACCCCCTTACCTTAATATACCCAAATGGATCATTAAGCTCCCATATTGTATTGACGTTTTTTCGATGATTGGAAAGTTTTTTTTATTCTAGTCCCTCGTAACTATCCAAAGAGATCAACTCTTTAAATTCCATGTTTTCTCATCGTCCATCATAATTTTGGTAGATGAAGATACCAGGGACTGACATTTCTACAAGTCAGAACTGGAAAGAATATATCATGAATTGATCACATATAATTGCTCGATATCCTACTCAATGGCCCTAAGCTCTTGGTCTTTCCTTAGCTGCCTAGTCTAAGCCCAAGATGAAGATTTTTCTTTAACCAGACTAAGAGCCACCATAAACTAGACACTGGCTAGAACCCCTATATAATTCTAGAAATGTTTCCAATTATCTCGAATCAAGTTACAAAAGTCTTCTTCACGAGACCACAACAAATTATACTTAAAGGATGTTCCTGGCTTGACCATTTCCTTGTTAATATCTAAAAATATTGGAAAGTGATCAGAACATCATATTTTCCCAATCCAAGACTGATATATCCCAAAGTGTTGAAGGATATCATAATGTACCAAGAACCTATCCAATCTCTTTGTTACCCCTTACTCTCCTCCTTAGTTGTTACACCAAGTCGAACTCAAATGTTTGGGCCTGACATCCACCAAACTTAATTCCTCCGAATTACTTTAAAAATATCCCACTAGTCTTTCATCTTGAGATGAAATTCCCCATACTTCATCTCTTATAAGAGTGACATTGATATCCCCACCACAAATAACATTCCCTGCACCAATACACTTAAAAGAAAAAAATAGTTCCCAAAAATCTTTCTTTCCCTCATATGGTCCATAGAAATTAAGAATAACTAAGGATGAATCTAATTCTTTGTTGTATACTTCAGTCGCAAGACCTGAAAAAAAAAAATTTGGGTAAGGGAACAACTTGTATAGATTCTCATTATTAAACCCCCCTAAGAGACCAATCAAATGCAGACCACAAAATAACCAACTAGGGAACATATTTTTTAAATCAATAATGAGAGCATTAGAAGGACCCATAGTTTCATGGATGGAAATAATATTTGGCCAATATAGATCAATAAAAAGATTAAGGATTAATTTTTTGGCTCATTCACCCAGGCCCTATATGTTTACAGACGTGATCTTCATGAGTGATCGGGAACCAGGGCAATACCTACTCTAATGACCCCAAAGATTAGTTTTTTCCTTCCATGTGAAATATCATGAAAAAAATATTGAGCTATCTTAATCATTGACTTACACCTAAATTTGGATGGGCCAGAGATAAATGGACTGTCAAACCCCAAACCCCCCAAAAAATCCTATCTATGAGATAGTTTTCATGACCTCAATAAATAAGGGTCCCCCCTTGAAGAGACAGAAATAGAAACTGGAGACAGAGGTCTACAAGAACCATAAGAATTATAAGAAATAGTATATGTGTCCATATGGAGACCAATAAATAGGGGGTTACCATCCCAATGCTCAGGGAGTTTTCCTGACAACCCCTTTCCCAACAGGGAAACAGGTCTGACCTCACCCATCTTACAGACTCATTGTTCACAATACTTGGAGCTTAAAGAGGAGAGGAACATTTAGACAAAATCTCTCCCAACATGTTTCATTGTGATGGAAAGACAACCAAATCATTACCAACTTATCCCTAGGGTCGCTTTCTCCACTTCACATGAGCCTCATGTATCTAGAGAAATTTTAATGTCACCAACCAAAATTTTTGAGGGTGAATTAGCTTTATTAGAATGATGACTTTTAAACAGTGACTCACTGGGAACTTCCAGATGGCCAATGGGATAGGGTTGAGCATCCACAATCATTGAGGTCGATATATAAACAATACATGTGCCACCCAAGGACCCCCTCAAATTTCTGAAAAATCTCTGCCAATACATGTGCAGCCTACCAATATATGCCCAACCTGTGGCATCTCAAACACCTAAAAGACACATTCAAGTAATCCAATATATGTGTATAGGACCACATTTCCACAACCATCTCCATGGACTTGAATACCCCTTGAAATGCATCCAAATCCAACAATATCTAAGCCATTGAGCACAAATTGCTCATTTTATAATTGTCATCCGAGGAAATGAACTTTCCTAGAGCTTTCACAATCACCTTTAGGCCTGAAATAGACCAAAAATCCAATAGTAAGTTGGGAAACTTGACCCACGTAAGGAAACTGGTAAGAGTTTCCTCTCGAGCATCAAATAATGGATGTTTTAATGTCCCTTTCCAAATGATCATTCTAGGAATTGACGAAATAGCCTAAATGATTCCTGTAGGCTATAGCCAATGGAAAAAAGGGAATTAATTAATTTTTTAATGTAATCGAAGTGAAAAAAAAATATTTTTAAAAAGAGACATTGAGTAATTAAGTAAAAATATGTTTTAAGTGAATTTGAGATTATAAATTTGTTTTACTTTATTAAAAGGGTAAAAGGGTAAAAAAAGGGAGAACGAGGAAATAAAATAGGAATAAGGGCACCCTCTCTCATTATGCATTGTTCTTTTCTAAAAATGTATTGGAGAGAGCTCTTGTGGATTTTCTATTGGGACGAAAAATACTAGAGAGAGAGATTGGGTTTGATGATGAGACCATCCACCCTAGATGGTCATAGAGAAAATATCACTAAGATATTTTGATCGTTCTTCATTGTGGCTGCATTTTCTCACTTGGTGGCTAAGTTTTTCTTATGTGTGTGTTGAATTCTCTTGATGAGGATGAGTTTTTATTAAGGAGGGGAGAATAGTTTTGTGGTTACACTTATTGTTGGGAGGGTCAAGTTATCCTATTGTTTGAGGTTTATTCTCATGGTGTGGGGCTAAGATAAATGTGTTGAATGAGTTTCATGTAGTAGTGGTCGATTTAGCTAATTAGGTTCGAGTTTCTTGTGTGAGAGTACGTATTTACCTGTAGATGATATCATTGTTGTTGAGGGGTGATTTTGTTGTTGCTAGAGAGGTCGAATATGGGAAATTTTTATCTACAAGTTTTCCACTAATTTCTAGAATGTTGTACATACACTTGTTGACCGATTTCTCCACCTACATGCCTATATCATCAACTGAGAGTTGTTGCAAACATATTGTCATCTACAAGCTCATTCTCTCTGATATTTGTTTGGGCGACCTATGTAGACATAAACCAGATTCCTCATTTAGTGTTATTGTACCTTTTGTTGGGATTTTCCAATATATTACAGTTGTCATAAATATTCAATGCAATAAATATTTTGAGTATTGATATCAATGTTTCTTTATAGTTATCAACAAAGACTAGAATTATATATAAATTGTTGATATAGTTCTTGTATGAAAATTGTTTGACAAAACGTCTACATAGTAAAACAAAGTAAAAATCCAAAAAAATTAGTGGGGACATTACAGTGATATCAGAGTTGGTTTTCCTGCGATCTTGTACATCACATGATACTTTGATTATTCTTGGGGATGAAACACACATTACATACATGAGGAGGAGGTATAAAGGATTAGAAAAAATCTTTCAATCAGATTCAAAAGAGGAGGACCAACCAAAAGTAGAGAAAGACATAGACATGGGGGATACAAATGAGATGCCTAAGGACAGTTCCATGCATATCCTAAATGATTTAGCCATGGGGTAGAAATAACTAGTACAACTCACGACACAATTAATTTCCAACACTCAAGCAAAGGGTGTAGGGCATTCCAATGGGAAAAATAGGAATAACAATGGTGAAGGGGGTTCCAATGGACATAATGGGAACCAAAACCATGGTGTAAATAATGGTTCATGGGGTACTAATGGACACAACGAGAAAAATGCAGAAGGTAGAAAAAACAATATTCCCGCACAAAACAACACTAGGACCACCAGAAGAATGATTCTTAGACCTCTTTTTCCTCAGTTCTTAGGGTATCAACAAACAAGAAATCAAGGGCAACAAGGATAGGGTGAAACCTTTGATTATTATTGGGGGGAGTACCAAGCTCTTGGTGAGCATTTCTAGGAAGCCATGTCATTATAGGACTAGTGCAATATCAAGTATAGGAACAAGTCAAGGGATGTCAATAGGAGTCAACAAAACATTGATATCATGTTAAAGGTTGGAAGGTTATCCATTCCTTCCTTTGATGGTTTGAACAAGTGCATAGCTAGAGAATTGGTTTAGAAGTAGGAAACAAACTTCCAACGCAAACCTATGATGAAGGAAAAAGAGATTAAATTTGATACCTTGAATTTAGATGGAGAGACCCATGAGTGGTGGTACCATGGATTGGTCACTATGGGACATGCCAACATTACTTCCTATCTGGACTTCACGCAGAATTTGATGGAGCATTTTGAAAAAATGTATTAGGATTTTAATTTTAGAAAGTTGACACAATTTAAATAGGTTGGGACACCAGATGCCTACATTACTGATGCAACCCCCCTTCCCTCTTGGGGATTCTACGACCTCTTGGTCAAGGATCTTCAAATTTATGAGCCGAATCAGCTTCTCGAGCTTCTAATAGACCCTGAACAATTGATACACATGTCCCTTTAATGTTACCTATAGGTTCAAATTACCTGAAACTCTACTCTCTCGTGCTTCTAGCAACAACAACTTTTCTAGTACTAGATCCCGTACTAGACTCATTCTCCAATGTGACCATAAGCTGTGACCATGGGCCAACTCTCTTCGTGACTTTGGCTTCAGTGATTTTATGACCTTTGCCCTTATTTCCTTCCGAAACACTTTTTGTCGAAAAACACGGATCTCCACCGCGTGTCCTCCTGGATCTGATAGTCTAGATCTGATTCGACCTTTGTGACTTCGTGAAGATTGCACTTACTGCATGCAATTCTCCAAAATCTATCTCCCGAACTATCCAATCCATTGCCACATATCCCCATCGCGGCCAGCGATTAGGATCACTTCCATGACTTCGTGACTTCGGCAACCCCGCTTCTTGCAATACTTCTACACCTCTAAACCACGAAGTGTCGAAAGACTCCACGACTATCCTCCATGCAACTCTCCCAGATGTGATGGTCTGGACTAATACTTCTTCCTCCTAAACGAATCTTGCTCGGAAATTTGGAGAATCTTCAACAGGTTCCACTTTATTGAATAATTCTCACCGCTATCTTTCCTGAGCTTGTTCTTACTTCAAACTTTTTCTCCTAAGAGAATTTATCTTCGACACTTCGTCAAAACTTTCCCCTTGTATGCCTTTCAATAGGTTTTCCTCCACAACTTAGCTTCCCGTGGATGACTGCGCACACCTTGCGATAGTTCTTCACTCTCTTGCAAACAGAATTACGCTACTCCTCCTGAGCTTCTGAATCAAAAGACTTTGTCATGCACTCCTTGCGAGAAATATGCACTTTATGCATACAAAGCTCCAAGTTATCTATCTTGGCCTTACTCCTCCTCGACACTCTATACTTATCATAATGATTCTTCTTCGATACTTAACCAAATATCAACTCTACACACACCTTGCGACAAAATTACTTCAACTTGACTCTTGATGGGCGACTATGCACTCCTTGTAGTAGTCCTTATACAACTCAATTGTTCCTCCTGAACAATATGGCTCTGGGTATGTTTCTTCTTACGCACACCTTCAAGCTATCGCTCTTGAATTTCTGATTCAGAACATACTTTGTTAATGCACACCTTGCATATTCTTATGCACTCATTGCATACAAAAGTTTCATGTTATCTCTTCTGAGCTTCTGAGTAGAAATAGACTCTATCAACGCACACCTTGTGGACATTGTGCACTCCTTGCACAAGATCATAGAAGAGAAACAATTGAAACTTATCTAATATCTCATAGATTCATACATTCAACCATGTAAATGCATTCATAACATAATAACAGAGATTTGAAATTAACAGAAAGCCTACCATTCATTCATTCAGATAGACACAACAATACCAAACATTTGGAACAATTATCCTCTCTGTTATATTCATTCAAATGCTATATGTACATGGACTCATACATGCTCTTCAGCAACTCTACAACTCTTAGCTACAATATTCTTCAACAACAATTGACTGAATTGCAACAACTATCAACAAAAACTTCTGGGAAACAATACATTTATTTATACAAGAAGGCTCTTAGATATTTTCCCTCCAACTACCTTAGTGTTATCCTATCGAAATAAAAGCATTCAACTACTAAGGATTTATTACAATAAATTTTTGTGATAGATAGATAGGAGTAAACGCATCAAATATGTATTGCAAGATACTTCATTAAAGAAAAATGCATTCCCCGTCGATCTCACGCGATCATCCATCTCTAAAACATTTAAGAATTTATTTAATTATGATCTTTTCAAAATATTTGTGTGATATGCCTTCTTAAATTCAAAATCATCACTTCAAAATGTGCGCTAGTGCACTAAGATGTCTTCCATTTGTGCTTTGTTGGCGATGCTCCTGCATCATACTCCCTTGGATAAAAATTCATGGACTCATGTCCATGAGCTCATGCACTAAATTCCCATGCTTTTGGATATCTACTTCATTTACCCAACTGGTATCTTCTATTGGGTGTCCCTTTCACTTTACCAAATACTCAAAATAAGTCTTTCTCTGGTTCTTCTTATCAATTATTTGATCTATGATCTTCTCCATCTGTAGCTTTTTTTCTATAGGCATCCGCTTCTCCCACTGGATCTCTTTTTGATCTTCTGACCCTTTTTCATTTCACCTATATGGATACAGTTCTGAAATGTTGAATATGGGTGATATACCCACATCTCCTGGAAGCTCTACCTCATAATCATTTTCACCAAATTTCCTTAGGATATTGCATGGTCCTATCTTCTTCAGCTTCAGTTTGTTATATGTTCCACTTGGGAACCTTTCCTTCCTGAGATGTGATAAAACTTGATGTCCCACTTCAAATTGAAGTTTTATCCTATGTTGATCATCTCTGTGTTTCTACTCTTTATTGTTATTTTGCAACTGCTCTTTGATTTGATTATGAAGCTTCTGCATTTCTGCAGCAAAGTCTTTTGATCCAGCACTTTTGAATTCATTCTTCTCCAGATCTCTTAAATCTGATAATCCTCTTGGATTCATTTGCCCATATACTATCTGAAATGGTATCTTTCTTGTACTTTTGTTTAGTGAGTCATTGTATGCAAACTCTTCTTGTGACATAATTTGATCCCACTGGCTATGATGTTCAGTGACCAGACTCCTCAACAAATTTCCTAAACTTTGATTCACCACCTCAGTCTGTCCATCTATTTAAGGGTGATATGTTGAACTAAAAGACAGTTTTGTCCCCAGTTTCTTCCACAATGTTCTCCAGAAATGACTAACAACTTTGGTATCTCTATCTGAAAAAATTCTCTTGGGAAACCCATGAAGTCTCACAACTTCCTTGAATAACAAATTTGCAATGTGTGTTGCATCATTAGTTTTCTGTCATGGGATAAAGTGTGCCATCTTTGAAAATCTATCAACCACCACAAATATGGAATCGCTTCCTCTTTGTGTTATTGGAAATCCCAACATGAAATACATGCTTATTGCATCCCAAGGCCTATCTAGAATAGGAAATGGTTGATACAATCTAGTGTTCTGTCTCTTTCCTTTGGCATACTAGAAAATCTTGCATTTGTTTACAAACTTCTTCACTTCTTCCCTCATACTTGGCCAATAGTATGAGTTTTTCAACTGTTCGAATGTCTTTTCATGGCCAAAATGTCCTGCTAGATCTCCACTATGTTTTTCCTTCAACATATTCTCTCTCATTGAGCACTTTGGTATGCACAATTGGCAACCTTTAAACAACAATCCATCTTGAATCAGATATTGTATCCACTGGCTTCTGTATCTGAGCACAATGTTTATGCATGCTTCATATGCTTCTTTAAAATATGGATCATCAAAGTACATCTCCTTAAGGTGTTCAAACCCTAAGGTTTTCATTTGAAATTTCTGCAGAATCAGACATCTCCTACTCAATGCATCAACAAATTTGTTAACATTACCAGAAATATGTTTAATGACAAAAGTGAAATTTTTCATAAACTCTATCCACTTAGCATGTCTCTGGTTTAACTTCTCCTGTCTAATTATGAATTGTAAATCTCGGTTGTCGCTATACAAAACAAACTCTTTTGGAACAAGGTAGTGCCTCCATTTCTTCAAGACTTCAATTATTTCATAAAACTCTTTATCATATGTGGAGTACTTTCTCTTAGTGTCATTCAGCTTCTCACTAAAATATGCAACAGGCCTATTATCTTGGCTGAAAACTGCTCCAATTACAACTCCACTAGCATCACATATTACTTGAAATGTCTTCCTGAAATCTGGCAAGACCAAAATCGGTTGTTCTGTTATCTTCTCCTTCAATATCCAAAATGCTTTCTCATCGTTTTCTATCCACTTAAAATATTTGAACCTCTTTTTCACCGTATCCATTATTGGTGTGCAAATTCCACTGAAATTTCTAATGAACTTTCGATAGAAACTCGTTAACCCATGGAATCTTCTCACCTCGAATATGATCCTTGGCGACGACCATTCTCTGATTTCTCTCACCTTTTCTGGATCCATATTCAATTCATTTGAAGATATCACAAAACCCAAGTAAATGAGTTATGTCTTCATAAAAGAGGATTTCTTCAAATTTATCAACAGCTTCTCTCACTGCAATCTCTGCATCACTAATGTCAGATGTCTCAAATGTTATTCTTCAATTTTACTGAAGACTAATATATCATCCAGATACACAATCACAAACTCACCAATAAAATATTTCAATGCCTCATTCATCAGTCTCATAAAATTACTCGAGGCATTTGTTGATCCAAATTGCATAACAATCCATTCATACAAACCTTCATTTGTTTTGGGTTGTTTTCATTCATCACCTTCTCTCATCCTTATCTGGTGATATCCAATCATCATATCTATCTTTGAAAAATAATTTTCTCCACTCAAACAATACATTAAGTCATCCATCCTTGGTAAAGGAAATTTGTACATGATGGTGATCTTGTTTATGGATCTTGAGTCTGTAGACATTCTCCATCCTCCATCCTTCTTCGGACTCAACATATTTGGTACTGCGCATGGACTCCATCTTTCTCTGACTAACCCTTTGTCCATCAAATCCTGGACTTACCTCTTTACCTCCTCATTCTCTTGAGGTGTCAATATGTATGCTACTTTGTTTGGTAGACTCGCTCCTAGTATTAGATCAATGTGATGGTTGATACTCCTGATGGGTGGAAATGAGTTTGGTAACTCATCCACTACCATGTCAGGAAAATTCTCCAACAGCTCCTGAACTTCTTCAGGAATATCATCCACAGAATTACTTGTAAGGACAACTCTAGGTTTCCTTACCACAATAAAATGCATCTCCTATTCCTTCTTGACTTCACTCAGGAGTTCCTTCCCACTCATGAGAAGTATACTTGTGCTAGCTTCTTCCTTTATTTTCTTCTCCTCAATTGGCAGCAACATATGTGTTCTACCATTCTTCTCCAAAGTATAAGTATTCTTTCTCCCATCAGGAATGACATTCCTGTCATACTCCCATGGTCTCCCCAACAAAACATGACATACATCCATGGGAATCACATCACACAAAATCTCATCTCTATATCCTCCTATCTTAAATTCAACTAGGCATTGTTTAGTTACCGTTACATGATGTCCTTTCTACAACCATGAGACTTTATATAGAGTTGGATGTGCAGTTCTCTCCATCTCCAATTTCTCCACCATCTCTATGGATACTAAGTTATGAGTGCTTCCACTGTCAATTATCACCTTGCATACTCTATATTTAGTCTTGCAAGCAGTTTTGAATAGACTGTTCCTTTGCACTAGTTTTTCCACCTCTAGCTTTGGCTTTAAGAGAACCTTCTTCATCATCAAATATCTCCCATCTTATGCACCTTCTACTTCAACATTTCTCTTTTGGGATTCTGAAATGTGAGGTTCACCTCCTCCTTCTTTATTTCCCTCAGGGCATTCCCAAGACATGTGTCATGTCTTTCCACATGCATAACACTGCACTTATCCTCCTCTGCATCTTCCTCTTCCTCGAAGAAAATAGTTTCCACCACCATAATATCTCCCTCGGGAACTTCCTCCTCTTTCCAAGTGACTATGTGGTTTTTCATTATCAACCTTGGGCTTCGGTGCCTTGTCATGGGAAATTATTTTTCCTTTGTTTAGACTTCTTCCTCTACTTTGCTGGCTCTATTTTCTGTCCAACTTCTCCTCTTACTTCAGTGCAATCTAATAAGAATCATCCACTATATTTATTGTCATCATGTTGATTTCGTCCTAGATTTCATATCTCAAGCCATTAATATACCTGAAATTTTTTTCATCATCTTTCTCTCTCTATCCAGCCCTAATGTTCAGTTTGTAGAACTCCTATGTGTACTCTTTCACTATCAATCCTTTGTCTCAGGTTCTGCAACTTTCTGAACAAATTTATGTGATAGTCCTTGGGTATGAAATTATCCTTCAGCTTGGCTACCATTCTGTCACAACTCATAATATTTGTCTTTTCATTGCATCTTCTGTCAACCTGCAATTCATCCCACCACAGCGTTGCATGTCCCTTTAACCTAGTGACAACATGTTTCACTTTTTCCTCCTCATCAACGTCTTCATAGTCAAATTACTTGTCCATTGACCTTATCCAATCCAAAAATTCTTCATCATCCAAAGTTCCTTCATACATTGGGATGTCTATCCTCTCTCTAGCTCCCAATTTGACAACCGCTTTCAACAAACATTCTTCTGCAACATCCTCTACTATAGCTTCCTCAACTTCCACATCTTCATTCTTTGCATCACTGACGTCTCCAGCATCAGGTGCTCTCCTTTGTGTTGTCTCCATAGCATGAAACCTTGCACGGATTTATCACATTTCCCTTTCCATAGCTTGATTTGGTACAGGTGGCTCCACATGTCTTCTAGGCATCATTGTGATGAACTTTCTCCTTTACACAGCTACCACTTAATGTATTTGATACCACTTGATGATATCATACTATCTCCTCTTGCCTACAGAAATCGATTTTGTGGCTCTGATACCACTTGATGCAACCCCCCTTCCCTCCTGGTGATTATGCGACCTCCTGGTCAAGGATCTTCAAATTTATGAGCTAAATAGGTTCCTCGGGCCTCCAATAGACCCTGAAAAATTGATACACAGGTCCCTTTGATGTTACCTGCAGGTTCAAACTAACCGCAACTCTACTCTCTTGTGCTTCTGGAAACACCAATTTTGTGAGTACTAACTCCCGCACTAAACTCCTTCTCGAATCTCCAATGTGACCATGGGAAAACTCTCTTCGTGACTTCAACTTAAATGATTTTACGACCTCCATCCTTGTTTCCTTCCGAAAAACTTTCTTCCGAAACACATGGATCTTTGCCACGTGTCCTTCTGTATCTGACGGTCCAGATCTTATTAAGCCTTCGTGACTTCATGAAGATTGTGCTTACTCCACACAATTATCCAAACTCTATCTCTCGAACTCTCCAATCCGCTACAACGTATCCCCCTCACGGCCAACGGCTAGGATCACTTTTGCAACTTTGCGACTTTGACGACCCTGCTTCTTGCAATACTTCTACAACTCTGAACCATGAAGTGACGAAAGACTCCATGGATATCCCCAATGCAACTCTCCCAAATCTAACAGTCTGGAATGAGCCCACTTCCTCCTAAATGAATCTTGCTCATCAATTTGGAGAATCTTCAACAGTTTCCACTCTATTGAAGGATTCTCACCGCTATCTCTCCTGAGCTTTTTCTTCCTTTGAACTTTTGCTCCTTAGAGAATTTCTCTTCAACACTTAGTCGAAACTCTCCCTGTCCATGCCTTGCAATAGGTTTTACTCCACAACTTAGCTTCTTATGGGAGACTGTGCACACCTTGTGACAGTTCTTCACTCTCTAGCAAATAGACTTATGCTACTCCTCCAGATATTTTGAATCAAAAGACTCTGTCACACACTCCTTGCGGACAATATACACTCTTTACATACAAAGCTCCATGTTATCTCTCTTAGCCTTAATCCTCCTCAACACTCTGAACTTATCAGAATGATTCTTCTTCGATACTTAACCAAATATCGACTCTACACACACCTTGCAACAAACTTTCTTCAACTTGACTCTTGATGGGTAACTGTGCACTCCTTGCAGTAGTCCTTATATGGCTCAATTTTTCCTCCTAAACAATATGGCTCTGGGTATGTTTCTTCTTATGCAAACCTTAAAGCTATCCCTCTTGAATTTATGAGTCAGAATAGACTCTGTCAATGCACACCTTGCGGACACTTATGCACTCCTTGCATACAAAATTTTAATCTTATCTCTTATGAGCTTCTGATCAGTCGAAACAGACTCTGTCAATGCACACCTTGCAGATACTATGCACTCCTTGCACAATCTTGTAGAAGAGAAACAATTGAAACTTATCTAATATCTCGTAGATTCATACATTCAACCATGTAAATGCATTCATAACATAAGAACAAGTAATAACAAAGAATTGAAATTAATAGAAAGCCTACCATTCATTCATTGAGATAGACACAACAACACCAAACATTTGGAACAATCCTCCTCTCTGTTATATTCATTCAAATAGTATATGTACATGGAATCATACATTCTCTTCAACAACTCTACAACTCTCATCTACAATACTCTTCAGCAACAATCGACTGAATTGCAACAACTATCAGCAACAACTTATGGGCAACAATACATTTATTTATACAAGAGGGCTCTTAGATATTTTCCCTTCGACTACCTTAGTGTTATCCTATCAAAATAAAATCATTCAACTACTAAGTATTTATTACAATAAATGTTTGTGACATACAGATAAGAGAAAATGCATCAAATCTATATTGAAAGCTACTTCATTAAAGAAAAATACATTCCCCTTCAATCTCATGCGATCGTCTAGATCTAAAACATTTAAGAAGTTCTTTAATTTCTATATTTTCATAATATTTGCGTGATATGCCTTCTTAAATTCAAAATAATCACTTCAAAATGCATGCTAGTGTGCTAGTGAGTTGTCTTCCACTTGCACTTTGTTGGCAATGCTCCTGCATCAATTACAAAATTCCAAAGCCTTGCAGTCATGGTGACAGATATATATGAGTAGAGGCTATATATGTTGTTCACTGAGGATTTATCCGAGCCACTACGTGGTTGGGTGAAAGCATTCAAACTCGAGACTCTACAGGATTGCATCATCAGGACATGGGACATGGAGGATGTCGTCCCAAAGAATAAATCCTTCACCACGCCTTTCATTCCCCAGAAAAACAAAGATACGAAACCTTTTCAGAAAGAGTGGACCAGAAAGGATAAGTTGGATGAGGTGACTCGTAATGAGTTGAGAAGAAAAAAGATTTTCTTTAGTTGCAAAGAACCTTATGAGCCAAGACACAGGCGCATGGGGAAGGGAAAGGTACACTATATAGAGGTGCACTTATATAGTGACGAGGAAGAGGAGGAAGTTTCACATGAACACGACAATGAGCAGGGAGACTCAAGTGATGAGAAATCTCATGTGGAGGCCAAGGGTGGAGCTATCGCCACTCTATTAGGAACCTCTAGATATTGTTGAGCCATGTTTTTGCCACATTTATTACATAATAAAACCGCCATTCTAAGTCATTTTTCTGCACTTCATCCATGATATATAACCATTTCCATCATCAAGCCTTTCATTTAATCCTAAATATGTCCTTATGATTAATACATCTAGTTTCTAATGTTTTTAGTGATTAAAGAGGATTTTTACAAGGTTTTACTAATGATGGTTTATGAAGTATGATTTTTGTACCAGCAAGTTCAACATTCCTATACCATCACTATAGTTCTAGTAACTAACATTGTATCGTAGCCTATTGGTGCATCTCCAAGCGAAAATTGAGAACATCGATTTTCTCTGCATTAGTGTCGGCATGCTTCCATGTGTCTCAAAATGTTCCCAGGTTGCACGTGTGGACCTCCAGCTTAGAAATAATAGTTCAGCCCAAAATTATCAAAAGGTTTAGACAATCAACTTCCACCTCGATTTTTGTGTAAATTAAGACGAAT
This sequence comes from Picea engelmannii, assembly GCA_009831015.1. Taxonomy (NCBI): domain Eukaryota; kingdom Viridiplantae; phylum Streptophyta; class Pinopsida; order Pinales; family Pinaceae; genus Picea; species Picea engelmannii. The sequence continues at coordinate 393,422 of ML788789.1, forward strand.
CTGAAGAATATGGAACATGGGTTTTGTTCCCATCATAGAAATTTGAGTAAGGAGAGGAAGGTTTTTAAAAACAAGGCACAGATACAGAGTTATCATTGGTTCTTTATCACGAATCTTCCCACATTGCAAGTTGCACCCAAACCTTTCTAATAAGAGTGGAGATCTAGTCAAATAAGCGATCAAAGTATTCTAGCATCCAGATTGTTCGAGGGTCTGAGATTCACGATATTATGGTTTCTATTCAATATCAGAACCTGATTTGATTGTTTTCAAAATCTTCTAAAATTGTATGGATGGTTAGGGAGGATCAAAACTAGTTCGATTTATTCATTTATGTAACTATTGTTATTATTTTGTTTCACGAGAATAGAGGAATTCATTTCTCTCTTCCAAACTAGGGATTTTCTATATAAATGTATTAGTTTTGTAAATCGAGGGGGGTGGGGATTCCCTTTTTGTAATGTTAATTTTAAATGGTAGATGACGAAGGGATTTATTTAGGCAGAAAGCCTGTGTGCTCTTTTGTAAAAGGAGATGATATTCTATTAATGAATGTTGATTGTTCCTAAGTTTTGTTGCATCACTTCAACCTAATATAATCGTTCTTGGAAACATTATTCGGGTTGGGAAGGGCCCCTCAATACTAGGTAATGTTTTTCCTCTTTACTTCGTTAGTTAGATTGCAAGTGTGATTAATTTTTGTCCAATTTATATTCAATATGCAATGCTTCACTCTTTGTTTCAAATGTGACATTTGATTATAGTTTTATATCATTTTGGTTTTCTAGTTTCATTATGAATTCAACAAATCAATTCTCAGGATAGATCACCTGCGACTTTTGTCCGTTTCTCTGTCTGGTGCCTTTCCTTCCCCGCATTGTATTTTCTCTCCACAACACTCTTCTCCTCACATATCCACATTCCATCTAAGTTCTCCCAACACGTTCATATACTCTCTTCTCTGTAAAAGAAATGTTTTATTTCTCTTCCAATCAATGCTTAATATTGGATTATTAATTGTTACATTTTTATTTATTGTTATGCATTTTATTATGTGTTGGATTGTTAGTATTATGTGTGAGTTATATTGGGTTTCACGTCATGATATAGATTTATTTCTATGTGTTGAATTGATTTTATTACCATATCATGTTTATTGTTTTCATGCTGTCAAATGTTAATGTTATTGTTTACATTGTCTTGATTATACTAATGCTTGCAGAATTCGTATTTTTTGTTGTATTGTATATATTTTTTAGTTTGTATGATTGCATGCACAATTCATACTATTTTTCATATATATATATATATATATATATATATATATATATTGTTAGGTAGCTAGAGAGGTAGTGGGGGAGGCCCAGAGGGCCCATAGTTATAATAGTAGAGGCCATTCAATGTAAAGTGGACTAGATCCACTATATTATTAAATAAGGCCCACTATGGTAGTTATATATAATAAATGGGTAGTTATATATAATAAATGTAAGAGGACTTCTTAGAAGTAGAACCTTCTAAGAAGTCGTCTTACATTTATTATATCTAACTACCCATTTATTATATCTAACTACCATAGTGGGCCTTATTTAATAATATAGTGGACCTAGTCCACTTTACATTGAATGGCCTCTACTATTATAACTATGGGCTCTTCGGGGCCCCCCACTACCTCTCTAGCTACCTTATATATATATATATAAGGTAAAGTGGACTAGGTCCACTTTATATATATATATATATATATATATATATATATATATATATATATATATATATATATATATATATATATATATATACATACTATTTTAATATATTGTTTTGTTTGTCATATTGTATATATTGTTGTTATTTTATGTATTATTTTATTTGTATTGTTATATTAGTTTATTGTTTTATTACTTGTGTATCATTTTGTTATATAGTATCTCATATGCATTGTTATCAATTGTTACATTATATAGTGGTTTGTTGTTTCATAAATTGTTATGACATATTATGTATACATATATTGTTATCATATAGACATGAATGTAGTGTTAAATGGAATATTGTTGTAAGGTGATCTCATCCATAAAAAAATAGCATAGGACAAAACTAATTCCATATCCACATATACTTCACTTTTCTTCTATCTTATGTTCTTATTTTTGGGTATATCTATCTTGAGGACTAATATTTGAAGTGTGCATTTTCATTGATTTAATTTCCCGCATCCACTATAGGAATATCACTAAACGTTTAAGACATTAATAAGCTACTCCCACAAAGTTACATGAACATCCTCGTATGAATGATTGCAACTTAGAACCTTTATAGCATTAGTTGTTACATAACCTAGTGACGATTTCCTTGTTGTTAATTTTCATTTTCCTTCTTTCATTTCCTATAGCAAAAGAAGCTACTACAGGAAGAATCATTGAAGGGTCAAGACATGTTAGTAGGATACACATGAGAAGTTGCATGAACATACATATATGAAATATTGTAACATTAAATCTTTATAGCACTTATTATGTTACATCCTAGTGACATATTCCTAACGTGAATTTCCTACAACTTGCCTTGCTTTAATTTGCTTGGTTTATTTGGATTTTCGTTAGCGTGGGATAGATTAAAGATTTAGTCCTACATTTCATATGCTTTCACCTCTAATTTTACGAACCCTCGGGTTGACATTTAGTGAAATGGAAGTTATCACATATAATCCACCCGACAGATGCTACACTTTCAGAGTCAGAGGAGTACTATGGGGACAACGTGTCACTGCTTTGATTGATGGTGGGGAAACCCACAACTTCATTGATGCAGCATTGGCGACCAAGATATGCATTGCTACAGAGAAATTTGAGGGGTTCAATGTAGTAGTGGTTGAAGGATTTAATATGACATGCACATTGAAGATTTCGAGGTTGGCTGTGACGTTGGGAAACTATACCTTGATCGATGATTTCTATGTGGTTTATTTGGCGGACACCAATATAGTTTTGGGTGTTCAGTGTCTTCATTCCTTAGGATAAATTATGATGAATTACCAAGTAATGGAGATGATATTCCATACAAAAAACAACAAGATGGTTTTTCTAAGGGGCATGTCAAATGTTGTCCCTAAGATTGTGTCAACCAAAATGATGGAAGCTATTTTCAAGCATGGAGACATAGCATGTGCAGCCGAGTGCTTGATTACAACTCAATAACAGGAAGAGGGCCAACAACATCATCATGCGGATATTCAGAGACTATTGAGTAAGCATAATAGGGTTTTTGAACAGATACCTCTAGGGAGACTGCTTGATAGAGGCTTTAAGCATACTATAGGTTTGGAGGAGGGAACCAAACCAGTAATAACCACTCTTTATATACACCCAAATAATTTTAAAGATGAAATAGAGAAGGCCATCAAGGAGTTATTAGAGATGGGGCATATTAGACACAGTTCCATTCATTTTCTTCTTCATTTTCCTTGGTCAAGAAAAAGGATGGAACCATGAGGATATGCATCGACTATAGGGCTCTAAATAAGAAGAAGATAAAAAATAAGTACCATATCCCTAAGATCAACGATATTTTGGATGAGTTGCATGGAGTAGTGTATTTTTCAAAGAATGATCTGTGATCGAGGTATCATCATATCAGAGTCAAAGAGAAGAATATCCCCAAAACTACTTTTAGGTGCCATTATGGGAATTATGAGTTTTTGGTCATGTCGTTTGGGTTGACCAATGCATCAGCTACATTTTAGTCCTGCATGAACCATGTATTCAACAAGTAGCTAAGGAAGTTAGTGTTCGTGTTATTTGGTGATCTTATTATATATGATATTCTGAGCATCGTGGAGGACCAGTCATTGTATGCCAATGAGTCAAAGTATGAGTTTTTCATGACAAAGATCCTATACTAGGGTCATGTGTTTAGTGCCCAGGGTGTACATGTACATAGGGAGAAGATCCCAACCATATTAGATTGGCCACCACCCAAGAACCTTACACAATTGTGTGGATTCTTCGAGATATGAAACTACTACTAGGGGTTTGTAAAGGGATTCTCACACATGGTTTCACCACTCACATATCTCATGAAGAAATGGGAATTCATGTCAATAGAGGAGTCCCAAAAGAATTTTGACAAGATGAAGGAAGTGATGAGAACTTGTCCAGTCTTAGCACTTCTCAATTTCACTCATCCCTTTGTGCTTGAGTGTAATGCATCATGTGATGGCATAAGAGTATGTGATGGCATAGGAGTATTTCTAATGCAACATAGACATACGATATCCTATGAGAGTAGGAAAATCATAGGGCCAAAGAGACTCTATTCCATCTACAAAAAATAGATGCTCGCCATCATGCATGCCTTGGATAAATTAAGACAATACTTGGTTGGTGGAAAATTTATGTTTAAGACTAACCACAATATTTTGAGGCACTTCTTAGGGAAGAAGGACTTAAATGATAGGAAATAAAAGCGAGTCTTCAAATTGTAGGTATATGACTTTGACATCGAGTATATGAAAGAGAAGAAAAATTTGGTTGTTGATGCTCTCTCAAGGAAACCTAAGATATGTTCACTTGCAAACATTTCAGTTGACTGGAAATGTCATCGCTTGGTAGATTATTCCAAGAATAATTTTTCTTGTGAGTTGATGGATGTCAACATACAGGATGAAAAGTACAGAGTGGTGGATGACAACATATACTATAAGGACCGCATATACTTAGTCTGAGAGTCTACATTGAAGGAGAATATCATTAGGGATATGCATGATAAACCCTTGCTAGACCATCCTGGGTACCTTAAAAATCATAGGAAGATCAAGGAGAGGTTCACTAGGAAGGGACTCAAAGATGAGGTATTGATACATGTGAGGGAGTGTATGACTTGTCAATAGAAAAAGTCAAAGAAAAATCATCTCGTGGGGTTATTACAACCATTACCCATCACTGAGGAAAAGTGGGAAAGTGTGCCCATGGACTTCATCGTGGGTCTACCAAAGGTACAAGGTAGAGATTGCATATATGTGGTGGTCAATCGGTTGACAAAGTTCTCACATTTATTTGTCATATCCTCAGAATAAAAGGCAACACATGTAGAAAAGTTGTTCTTCAAGGAGGTATTCAAACTCCATGGATTTCCGAAGTACATTCTCAATGACAGAGACAACCAATTCCTTAGTGCATTTTGGAAGGACCTATTCAATTTGGCTTGCATAGAGTTGACTCCTAGCACTAGTTAACACCCCCAAACACATGGTCGGATAGAGATTTTGAACAAGTGGCTCGAGGGGTATTTAAATAATTATGTGTCTGGACAAGAGAAGGCATGGGTTAAGTGGTTGCATTTGGGGGAAAATTGTTATAATACCACTTATCATATGTCCATTGGTATGACCCCATTCTGAGAATTATGTTGTTGTGATGCTCCTTAATTTATTGATTTGGCGTTTGGGGATAGCAAGGCTCCCAAAGCCAAGGACTGGATTTAGGAGAGTCAATATATCCTCAAGACTCTCAATGATAATTTACAGATGGTAGAGAATCAACAGAAGATATATGCATACAGGAACATGGCCAAGCGCACTTTTTAGGTGGGAGACTTGGTATTTTTGAGATTACATCCCTACAAACAGTCTTCACTGAAGAAACGTGGTGCAGAAAATATAAAGCCACATTTTAATGGTCCCTATAGGGTGATTCATAGAGTTGGGGAAGTATCTTATTAGGTGGAGTTGTCGAAAGGAAGTATGATCCACAATGTATTCCATGTTTCGTGCCTCAAGAAGGAATTAGGAAAACATGTCAATTCTTCAACAGGGTTACCCCCATTGGATGAGGAGGGGCACTTGGTGTTGGTTCTTGAGGAGTTTTTGTAGGTCATGGAGAGGAGACTGAGAAACAAGGAGATCCAAGAGCATTGTTGACGATTGAAAAACGTCAACAAAGTTCGCTCACAAAGTATTGCTAAATCCTATTATTATAAAAACTAAATAATACTAGTAGGTGGGAACCCCTTGTACTATTAAAGAGCTGATCTATTATTTTTTTATGCTGAGATGATGTATGACACATGGCCGATGAAAATTGTGTGGTTATTGGTTATAATATGAGCTTATGAAGGGTTGTGTCTTTCTGTGACTACAACCTATGCTATTCATTAATGTCATTGCTATATGTTCTTATCACACCTGCACAACAAACATGTTAGTGAAATTATATGAAAGGCAATTAAAGGAAGGAAAAATACTATAACACATGCAAGAAAAGTGACCTAGTTCTGCAATACTACATGCATGAAACTACATGTTGATTGTTGTTGAGCCCTAGCTAACAAGAAAATGGCTATGAAATTGTGTTGAATTAAAAAAAAAATTATATGCATGTGGTTGAAATGTTGGTGGCGCATTTGGCAAGGTGATAATGAAATGGTTATGCATTGGTTAATGGAATTGTAAGTCAATATACATATGGTATGCACGTCGGTGGATCATGGAAGTTAATGGATTGCGATTTTATTTGAGTTATATAGTCTATATGCATGGTGATTACGCTATGGTATAGGTTGGTGTTGATTTCACTATTGGTAATGATTCTATACATGATCTCTTAGATTGTATAATTGAGATGAAATATGGTTAAGTTAGAAATGAGACATATGATGTGGATGGCGCAATTAGCAAGAAATTGATGTGGATTCGAACACGAATTTTAAATTAATGGTTTTAATGAAGGGCTTGTTGGCATGTATTGATGAGTTAATGTAATGTGGGTGGAGGCGACATGCATTTACTGCACGTCACATTTAACCTTCCTATTGGTCACCACCCTAGTCGGTCTATTGTTTGATCTTGTTGTTATGTTATGCTCCGAAATTTTAGCAGGGTGAAGCCTCTTGACCACCTCTCATCTTAAGGTTTTCGATTAACAAGTATGTCCTTTTTTTGGCCATTCTTGACTTCACTCTGGTTATGAAATGATTATTGGATCAGGTGTATGGATTTGTGTCTTTTCCTAAGTGTTGCAACCGTGTGAAATTTTGGTTCTTGAATGAAAAATGGGTGGTCTTCCTGTAATATTTTTGAGTTTGTAGAAGTTATCGGTCTTCCTGGTGATAAATCCCTAATGCTACTACTGGTTCAGTCGAAGGGTTTATGTTTAAGTCTTGGGTGGAAATTTATTCATGCACTGTCACCATATCCAATCTATGGCCTTCTTGGGTTTTTAATGGTCGAAGGTATTTATGCGCCACGATGTTATGTTTCACCTTGGCATTTGATTTACACCGCTAAGGGTCACGAATTGAGTGTTCTTCTCTTGAATCGGCCTAGTATTCTCCTCAATATTGTGGCGATTGGATGAAGAACATGAGGGTTATACCCTATGTGCAGTGATTAAAATGCCCGACAGAATAAGATCCGCGTGCTTCTTTTCCCCCCCTTGCCATGGATTATCACCTGTCCACAAATGAATCATATCTCTCTCTGTATGTATACCTCTGGCTTCAAAGTTTCACTGTTGTGAGAGGTTGGCTTTGTTCCTCCTATGATGGCTACCGAGAAAAACCCTTTACCTTTGGTCTGGATTTTCGTAGGAATACTCTCGGGCCTTTCAAGTTGTTACAGATTATTGTGGTTAATTACTTTGAATGCAGAATAACCATTGGTTGTATGGCAGTGATGTTGGTATGACATTTAGTTACTACTTATGTGATGATAGTGATAAACCTTACAGTGCCAACTACACTTCTAAAGTTCATAGTCACCCTCCTCGTGTCAAACAACTCAATATTATTAGTGAATAAGGCTTCTTCCCCATTTTGATTCAATGTGAGGGTACACGTCGTTATTAAATCCGGTTGAAAACAATTTTCAGCCTAAGGTTATCTTGCCTTGGAGTTGGTGTAACTTTTGCGAGGAGCACCATGAAGAGACCACATGTGAGGTAAAGAAGAGTGTCAAAGATAAGATCTTTGGTAAAAGACCAGAATCTACTATCCTTATCCTATATTTTGTCGAGCTAGAATATGTCATGGTCATCAATACTCAGAACAAAGCCTATGCCCCCAAAGGAAAATTTGATCCCCCTCACAGTTCTTCTAGCCTGATTTCATCCTCAACCACTACCACATCCCAGGTTCCTAAAATTCCTCAGAGTCCAAGAATCACCCCCCCTCCTCCCTCTTCTAAATACAATATATTGAATCAATTGGAAAACATCAAAGCATATGCAACCCTCCTAGACATGGTTGTCGTCCCTGAACAACAGATGCATCTAAAACAATTCATGGAAGGAAAATATTTCATTGTAGACAATATTTCCAAAGATGTAGATGTAACGACCCTGCTTAAATAAATGTATAGGATTATTAATTATAATTAATTTGATAACCTGATTGTCCTAAAATGTTAACTAAACAATAATTATTTCTTAAATAATATTAACTAATTAATTATTATTAATTACTTGTTCATATCTGTCAATGATTAATTAATTATTAATTGACTCATTAATTATGTGAGTAAAGAATTAAAGGGGTTAATAATTTAATAATACTTACATATACGGGGATGGGAAATAAACATTAAATGGAGGGGATAAGATAATAAATAAATGGATAAGATATTAATGGGGGAGATAAGGAAATTAATGAGGGGAGGAGAGTCAGTGAAGGAGGCTATGATGGGAGGAGTCTTAGGGGAAGGGGGATCATCATTTTTGGGGGAAGAAGCATTTTGGAGGGGGACGAGAGTTATGGTTTCTTGGCTTGGATTTTCTAGTTATGTGGTGGAGTTCTTTAGTCTTTGAGTATCATTGCAGGGGGCACCAGTTTGCTGGGGGTTTTGGGCACGAGTGTCAGGATTCCTTTCGGTTTCTTGGAGCTAGGGAGCCGGACAGGCTGCTCCTAGCTAGCAGGGAGGAAACACAGTTTTGGGTAGTGTTTGACACAGTTTTAACTTCAGCATTGGACCAACCCAAGAAGCAGGATTTAGCATCAGAAGCAGGTATTTTTTTTAATTACGAATGGCAGAGTTATGTCATGCTTTTTTTAATTATGAATGGTTGAGTTATTTCATGCTGTAGATAGATTTTAATCTCTGCTGAATATTTTTCTTATATACTAGTGATTGAATTATTTATGCAAATTGAAAGGAATTATATGTCAACTTATATCAAATTTTGTATTTTACGGTCTCTACACCCTTCGACTAATTTGAGTGAAAGCCCAAGATAGAGCTTTTACTTTGAAGCAAGGGTTTGTATAAGATTACGATGGGGACTGAGGTCAAGCCTACTTCAGCCGTAGAGAAATCAAAATAATTCAACATAATGGATGACGCATAAGGGATATTGTGCTTGAACATCTCTCTGTATCTCCTCTTTCATGTCGATACTTGCAAGACTCCTAACGATGTTTGGACAAAGTTGAAGGATTTTCTAGGAAATCAATATAATCTAAGAGGTTATCAAATGGAGAATGATATACATGCATTGAATCCAAGATATTTCGAGACCCTACAAGACTACTTCTATAAGTTTAAAAATTTTCTTTCTCATGTTAAGGCTTGTGGAATTGATAAGAAATATGAGCAATTAATATTTTCAATTCTAACCAAACTAGGACAAAAGTATTCTATATACACTTATTATTTTCATACTACGAGGTTAGATATGGGGTCTACATGGAATATTCCATCCGTAGATGATTTCATGGAGTAATTTATCCATGAACAAGCAAAGCTCATCCAAATAAGGGCACTTCAGAGTTCCAAGCCCCATGCACTTACAACTTAAGGAAGTTCAAAGAGGAATAAGAAGAAGAACAAGGGTAAGAAGGACCAAGAGAATAAGAAGGAAGGTAAAGAAAAATTCCATAGATGAGAGTTAGAGTTCCAATGCATCAAAAGGAAAGAAGGAGAAGACAAAGTTATCCTACTATAACAGGGGGTTCTATCCTGAGAGTTCTTGCATGAAAAAAACTATAGATCTCATGGAACAAACACTTGAGAAACATCACCTTAAGGATTGTATTCCAGATAATGCAAGGAAAAATACATCATCAGAAATAGGTAATGGTCATACATTAATTTATATTTCATATTATCCTAATGCTTGAGTGCTTGATTTAGGGGATACCCATCACATGGCCTCATCAGATAGACTTTTCGCATACTTGGAGACTTGTTTGGGACCACCGATATTCATGGGAGATGATTCTCTTGCTGAAGTGTGTGGTAGGGGTAGGGTTGATCTATACCATTCATGCTTTCAAGAAGTAATTCATGTTCTAAATCTTTTAGTGAATCTTCTCTCCATTTATCAAATCACTCATTCAAGTCCAGGGAAGAAGGTGGAGCTCACCCCAGAATCAATTATTATTTATGACTTGTCAAATGGTTCAAAAATTTTTGTTGGTGAGGTTAATCACCATTCCAGGTTGTACACCTTCTCTTAATTCACTCATAAATATAATTATGTATCTCTTCTAACACATGATAATGAAGAGTCCAAGTTGTGGCAAGAGAGGTTTGGGCAACTAAATTTTAAATATTTATATCATCTTAGTAAGGGTGTAACGATAGATGGATTACCCCACATTTAGTACATAGATGGAGTTTGTCAGAGATGCATACTAGGAAAACATCTCAAGGAGAAGTTCAACACATGTAAAGCATGGAGGGCATCAACAATTCTAGATTTAGTTCACAATGACATTACATGTCCTTTCCCACACCCATTGATAAGTAAATCTAAGTATGATATTACTTTCATTGATGATTTTTCGAGATATGCCAGGGTCTACTTTCTCAAATTAAAATCTAAGGTCTTTGAGTGTCTTAAAGATTTCAAGCATCTAGTTGAGAACCAAACAGGGAAGAGTGTTGGCATAGGGGCAGACCTAAGGTTTAGCTCTAACAATGCACCAACAAGCCCTAACTACTGGCCCTTTCAGCAACACCTGTGAAGCAGATGTAGTCTCACCCGAAGTAGAAATAGGGGGTTGTAGGACACAGGTGTCTACAACCAGAGGAAATGCAGAGTGGATTAAAAAAAATTACACACAACAACCTATTATTCTTTATCTTCCTTAGGCCTACTGTGCAAGCTATACCTCAGATCTAACACAATATCACAATAGAAACATATAAAATTACAAAGAACCCAACATCAATCACACATAACACAAGATATGCGTGGTTCACCCTCTCTCTAGGGCTACGTCCACATAACTTTTCTTTATGATATATTAGGTGAAAGAATACAGTTCTATCTGCACTCTTAGCTTGCATATCTCTCTCCCTTTCTCTCTGTCTTCCCTCCCTACACACCCAGTTGTAGGGTTGATATTCGCACCTAGCTGAAGATCTTACAATAATGATTGTTCATACAACACCATACTCCTCTCTCAACAACAATCACTCACCATAACACAATCTAACAACAATAATCAACCAACAACCACCCAAGTCCTCTTGACCTTTATTTATACATTACAATAGCTCATTGTTAGGGTCCTAACCCACACATAGGTAGAACAATATATTCGGATGTAATAAAGGTCAATACTAATAAGGCCTTTCAATAAAATAGAATAAGGCGGATGTAAGAAGACCTAATAGAAGCTTCCACTTCTAGAAGGATCTTCCTCTAGATGCTTCTTTTTAGTATAAATAAGAGTCGAGGGTATGAGAACCCTATCTTGGATATTATTGTAATAGAACTCTGCTCAACTGGAGCTTTCCCCCTCGAAGAGGCCCGTGAACATTGCTTTCAGATTCAAAGTGTTATTTCTGTTATTATTCTCTTATCATTTCAGTGCTATTGTGGTTAATGTTCTGGTTATATTGTTGTTATTCTTCCATTTCTAGAATTTTATTTCTGTTTTGCATACATTTTATATCTGGAATATTACAAGTGGTATCAGAGCACTTTCCTCGGCATAAAGTGTGGGTTAATTTTATTTTTTTTAGGGTAGAGACGTATTCCGACATCTTTAAGCCACAAAGATCTGTCGTTATGCACATAAACCCATGGTTGAGGGATTCATACACGCAGGAAATACAAGTGGTACTTAAGCACACATTTGTTTTCCACCCTTGTAACCCATGTTGGTACCCCTTCGAGTGGTAGTGCATCAGACAACACCTGTGTATGAATCGACCTAGATTACCTGGAGCCCTATTTAGATAAATCGATTGACCGCCTGACCGCTATAGTGTCACCGAGAACAAAACTCGGGAAGATACTCTCTAGTACCTGGGTAGTCGGGTAGTACAGTTAAGGGTACGGTCTATCCTCCTTAGTTAGTGCCCTGAGATATTGGGCCGAGTACTACTGTTGGACCCCGCACGTATATCAGAGAGCTATAGCACAAGGCAAACCCTTGTCTGTAGAACCCTTGAATACGTAACCCTTGGGGACAGAAACATAAACAAATTAAAACAGACAAGATCTATTGTTGCGCAACTATGTTTGGGTTGCCAAGTAAATACACATTTCTTTCTTGTTAAGCATTTGGGAATTTCCTCTCTGTAGTATTCTTTAGACTGGAATATAACTTCGCAGGTGTCAAAAAAAAATCCATTATTTTCACCATTATTTGAGACATATTCCATTGGATTCATCTCTTCTCCCTTATCACATTCATCCATATCATTTTTCAGCAAAATTATTGACCCCGCCTGCTCCTTTTCAGTGCCCCCATCCTCATGGCCCATACCCGTAGCCAAGACTTGGAAGCTCGCTTCAACACCTTACAATATGGTCTCATTGAAACCCAACAAGAAGTGAAACAACTCAGTGCCAATGTTGCAGCCATCAATACAACCATGCAGTCCTCAATGGAGGAAATCAAACAAGACCTCACCACCTAGCTTGAATCAGTCTTTTCGACACTCTGCACCAAACTGCATATCCCTACAAATAACCCTTTCTCTTCCTCACCTCCACATCATGAAGGTGACCATTCCTCTCATTCCAATAACTTTTAGAACCATCACTTTCAATGTGACCTATGGCTTCAGCGAGTGGATGTGACCAAATTTGATGGCTTAGACCCCACTGGTTGGGTAACCCAAATGGAACATTATTTATCTTTATATGACATTACAGATGACTTGGACAAACTCTGGTATGGTGTTCTCCATCTAGATCAAGAATGATGGCAATGGTGGCAATGGAGAAAAACTTATCGTCAAGGGTATATTGCTTGGACACACTTTGTGGAAGAGATTTATGAATGCTTTGACACTGAAACCAACCATTTGGGCCATTTGACAAAGTTGAAACAATTAGGAACAATGGAATAATTTATAGCTGCCTTTGAGTGCCTAGCTTTTAGAATAGAGGGCATGTCTTATGCCTTTTTTCGAGAGTGTTTTATCAGCGGCCTCAAGGATGAGATTCAGGCCCATGTCCTCATGGTTCAACCTCATAGTTGGGTGGAGGCTACTAAAAGAGATAAAGAAGCACAACAGGTTGTATCCTCTCAAAATCGAAAGCCCTCCTTTACCCCTCGCCCTAAACTAGTAAATCCCACTACTCCCTCTACTCCACTAAAGATCCAAAAATTGACCAGGGCTGAAATGGTTGAACGCCAACTCAAAGGAATTTGTTATAACTGTGATGAAAAATATTTCTCGAGCCACAAGTGTAAAGAACAACAAATTTGTATGGCCATCTCTGAGGATATTTCAGAAGAGGGTGTAGAAACTCCCCTTGTGTCTGAGTCATCTGAATCCATTAACATAACCCCTCCCTCAGACCACCCCCCCCGGAAGTAGAACCAATCATTTCCCTTAATGATCTCACTGGCTTCTCCACTCCCCAAACCCTCAAGATAATTGGTTACATCAAGCATCAGAAGGTCATTATTCTAGTTGATAGTGGCAGCACCCATAATTTTATTCATCGCCGCATTGCCCAAGAAACTCATTGCTACATCCATGTCGTCAATAATTTCCAAATCATGATTGCCAATGGTGGTTCCATGAAATTTGGAGGGCATTTTGAAAATGTGCATCTCCAAATTGGTGACTACCACATGAAATCCCATATGTTTTCTATCAACATGGGAGGTTGCGACATTGTGTTGGGTGCAGACTGGCTAAGGACTTTGGGTCCCATTCTCATGGATTTTAAAGACTTAACCATGCAATTTTACCAAGAGGGCCACCAATATAAGTTCCAAGGCATCACCGCTGGTTCACCTAAGATCATTAGTTCCCATTGCATGGAAAAGCTGCTCAAAAAAGGTCATTCTGGTGTTATCGCCCAACTCCATTCCATACAAGCAAAAAAGATGCCCTCGATCCCACAAGACCTCCAAGCCATCCTTTCTACACATCAATTGGTCTTTTCCACTCCCCAAGGGCTCCCTCCTTCCTGTGGTGTTCATGGTCATTCCATTCCCCTTGTATCCAGAAGCCTTCCTCCCAATATCTGTCTGTATCGTCACCCCTTTTCCCAAAAAAAATGAAATTGAGAAAATGGTCCAAGAACTCCTTAATGAAGGTGTTATCTGCCCTAGTACAATCCCCTACTCTTCTTTTGTGGTCATGGTCCTAAAGAAAGAAGGTTCTTGGTGAATGTGTCCTGACTTCCATGCCCTCAACAAACTTACCATCAAAGACAAATTCCTCATTCCTGTCATTGATGACCTCCTGGATGAATTGAGTGGCACCCAATTCTTCACTAAATTGGATCTTCGTTCAGGCTACCACTAGATACGTATCAAAGAGGCAAACATTCCCAAGACTACCTTTATAACTCATGAGGGACACTATGAGTTTTTGGTCATGCCCTTTGGCTTGTGTAATGCCCCCTCCACCTTCCAAAGCCTCATGAATCATTTCTTCCATCCTTTTCTCCGCCATTTTGTCTTAGTTTTCTTTGATGATATCCTCATCTATAGCAAAACCTGGACAAACCATCTTGCTCATGTGGATCGAGTTCTCCATCTACTCTCTCAACACCAACGTTTCCTGAAACAGTCTAAATGTGCTTTTGGTGCCTCAGAAGTAGAATACTTGGGTCATCTGGTTGGCAAGGATGGTGTCAGGGTGGATCCTAAAAAGATTGAACCTATGCAAGACTGGCCTCACCCAAAGACTCTTAAGAGCTTGCATGGATTTTTGGGCTTAACAGGGTATTATCGCAAGTTTGTTAGGAATTATGGGAAGATTGCAACACCTCTCACTGCTCTCCTCAAAAAGAACTCTTTCACATGGACTCCAGTCACTGCTCAAGCTTTTCAAACCTTGAAGATGGCCATGTGCACCACTCCAGTCCTCACCCTTCCCGATTTCACAAAGACCTTTGTGTTGGAATCTGATGCCTCAAGGAAAGGAATTGGTGTTGTCCTTATGAAAGAGGGTCGACCTTTGGCCTTTACCAGCAAGCAACTATCTGAAAGAAATCTGGACAAATCCATCTATGAAAAGGAAATGTTGGCTATTTTGCATGTCGTTGATCTGTGGTGCCCTTATCTATTGGGGAAACATTTTCAAATTAAGACAGACCATGAAATCCTCAAGTATTTTATGGAACAACGCATTTCCTCCCCAGAACAACAAAAATGGGTGACTAATATCTTTGGATATGATTATGAGATCATTTACAAGAAAGGAAAAGAAAATGTGGTTGTGGATGCACTTTCCTATAAATATGAAGATGAAGGATCCCTTTTTTCTCTTTCATTCATTGTCCCATATTGGCTCCAAACCATTCACCAGGAATGGCTACAAGATCCCAAAAGTTCACAGCTGATCCAACAATTGCAGTCCAATGCTCCAGCTTCCCCAGGGTACTCTTGGATCCATGATGAACTTTGATACAAAGGTCATTTGTATTTAAGTAAACAATCAAATATTAAATCCACGGTACTTTATAAGCTTCATGCTACACCCACAACAGGGCACTCCAGGTTCACCAAAACCTATGACAGGGTCAAATGTTCCTTTTTATGGGATGGTATGAAACAATAAATTTTTAATTTTCTCATTGAATGTGATGTATGTCAATACAACAAGGGAGAAACAGTCAAATCTCTGGGCACACTACAACTGCTCCCGATTCCACCTGCTATTTGGAAGAATATCTCTATGGATTTTATTGTCGGCTTACCCAAATCAGGAAATAAATCAGTCATCATGGTGGTTGTTGATCGCCTTTCCAAGTATGATCATTTATGTGCCCTTCAACACCCGTTTACAACATCCATGGTGGCTCAAATTTTCATGGATCGGGTCTTTAAGATTCATGGCATGCCACACTCTATTGTTTCTGATCACGACCCAACTTTCACAAGCAATTTTTGGCAAGAATTGTTCAAGATACAAGGAACCAAATTTCATCTTAGCACAACTTATCATCCCCGGACTGATGGCAAAACGAAATTTGTCAACAAGTGTTTGGAAACATATTTGAGGTGTTTTTCCTCGGAAAAGAAAAATCAGTGGGCTCAATGGTTACCTCTAGTTGAATGGTCGTACAACACTTCATACCATACATCTACACACATGACTCCTTTTGAAGCAGTATATGGACAGAAGCCACCTTCAATTCTCACATAGTTACCAAGTGCCTCAAAGGTCCAAGTGGTTGAACTAACACTTACACATCGAGAGGGTATTCTCCGCACACTCAAAGAGAATTTGGTCATGGCACGTAATCGCATGAAGAAACAAGCAGATCAAGGTCGCTCTGAATGTCAATTTGCAGAAGGGGATCAAGTGTTTCTTTGATTGCAACCTTACAAGCACACTTCACTCAAGGTCGAGCATTATTAGAATCTAGCGCCCAAATTTTATGGTCCTTATACCATTCTCAAGCATGTGGGACAAGTAGCCTATCAGTTAGCTTTGCCCAGCCATTCGAAGATGCATCTTGTTTTTCATGTTTCATGCTTAAATAAGGTGATTGGAGCTAAGTGCCAAATTCAAACCAACCTTCCAGAGTTAGCCAAAGAAGGATCCATTTGGATACATCCAGAAGCCATTTTGGACCACTGTGAGCATCGCCTACGTCAGAGAACCATCAAGGAAGTGTTAGTCCAGTGGAAAGATACAACTCCAGCAGATGCCACTTGGGAACCAGCTAGCATTCTGCAATAATTTCCTCATCTCAAGCCTTAAGGACAAGGTTGTTTTTAAGGGGGCGTACATGTTAGGTTCCTAACCTGCACATAGGTAGAACAATATATTCGGATGTAATAAAGGTCAATATTAATAAGGCCTTTCAATAAAATAGAATAAGGTAGATGTAAGAAGACCTAATAGAAGCTTCCGCTTCTAGAAGGATCTTCCTCTAGATGCTTCTTTTTAGTATAAATAGGAGTCGAGGGTATGCGAACCCTATCTTATATATTATTGTAATAGAGGTTTTCCCCTTGAAGAGGCCCGTGAACATTGCTTTCAGATTCAAAGTGCTATTTCTGTTATTATTCTCTTATCATTTCAGTGCTATTGTGGTGAATGCTCTGGTTATATTGTTGTTATTCTGCCATTTCTAGCATTTTATTTCTGTTCTACATACATTTTATATCTGGTATATTACACTCACCACCAACCTTAAGCCGATACCTAGGTGTCAAAATCCTAGATACCAATACCCTAGGTGTCTAAAACCCTAGGTCAACTTGACCCACGTTTTTAGGGCTTCTCCGGCCTATCCTTCCTTCCTTCACGCACGGTGCTCCAAAGCATCCAACGGTGGATTTTTATGCTTGCTGAGTTGTCCATGATCCATCGTCCTTGTTGTCTATCCATCCTTGATCTCTTCATCCAATGAATTGATTTCTCTTACTTCGCTTCGTCTTTTCTTCTCTTCTACTTACTTTGATCCAGTATCAGTTGTTGTGTCTTCCGCGCAGTTCACATTTCACCTTTTTTGCTTTAATATTTTCTTACTTCCATAACCAAGGGACAAAACAACCCAACACTCACCTGTGGCTCATCCCGAGGCACTTCAAATATGGTCCTTTTGTTTTACTTTGACTTCAGATTGCGCAACGTAGTCTGTGTTTTCTGCTCTTCTCCTCCCCATTGTGTGTAGACTGTATTTTTTGTGTCTGGTACCTAGTTGCAACTACACCTAGTACCTAGACCTTCTCTACTTTTGTTTTATCGAAATCTGTGAGGTAGCTGGTTTTCATAGTACAATTTGAACCGGCTCTCATTCACCAAACCTTCCTTCCATTCTCCCTTCAAATTCTTCAACTGCGCAACTCCTCCTTCAGTAATATAGACAACCTTATATGGCCCCAGCCAATGTGTTATGAACTTCCCTAGATGCTTCATGAATTTGTTGTTGTATAACAGTACCAAATCGCCTTGCTTAAATGCCTTCTTCTTGATGTGTCTGTCATGGTAGGCCTTTTCTCTTTGCTTCTATACCTGCTGATGGAATCCTGCAATAAATTGGTCTTCCTCGAGTTCGACCAATTGTGCGATCCTCTCTTGAATGGTGCCAGTGTCATCCATATTTGTAAAGGCTACAATTCTTAAGCTAGGGACCAAATATTCCATGGGTACAACTGCTTCTAGGCCATAAACCAGCTTAAAGGGGGTCTTCCTTGTCAGCTTCTTACAAGTGGTTCTGTAGGCCCATAACACCGTTGGCACTTTCAAATCACAGTCATCCATGTTCATGCTGCAAATATTCTTCAACACTATCTCCAAGATCTTATTGAATACTTCAACTGTCCCATTCACTTGTGGATGGTAGGGCATTCTCTTCTGATGATGAACTACAAATTCCTCAGTCAAGGTTTCAATGGTCTTATTAATAAAATGTGTTCCTTGGTCACTCATAAGGATCTTTGGGCATCCAAACCTAGTTATGATGTCATCAAATATGAAGAGCGCAGTTGTAGTTGCACTACAATCATTGATTTCTCTTTCTTCTACCCATTTGGTCAAGTACTCTATCGCAATGATTATGTATCTGGCTCCTATGCGCTTCCCTGGTGGGTTTATAGGTCCCATGAAGTCAATGGACCATTTCTCAAAGACTTGTAAGGTTAGATGGTGTGCTAATGACATTTCATTTCTTCTAGACGGTTTTCCAACTCGTTGGCATACATCGTAGGCTCTGTAGTAGTCTTTAGCATCTCTGTGTAATGTAGGCCACTAGAGGCCTACTCTAACAACCTTCTGCATTGTTTCTTTTCCTGCATAGTGTCCTCCTGCATTGCCTTCATGAGATTCTACGAGGATCAATGGTATTTATTCTTCCATAACACATCTCCTTAGGATCTCATCAGGTCCCATCTTATATAGTTGTCCAGCTATAAGTGAAAAATATGTAGCACACACTACCAATTGTTTCTTTTGAATGACTGTGTATTCATGAGGTGTTATTCCTGTTGACAGGAACTGGACTATCTATGTGAAGTGGTCATCAAACTTTCTAATGGCCAACAACTGTGCATATGGAAGTGTATCCTCCAAACTAGTAGGTTCCTCTCCATGTTCCAACCTTGACAAGTGGTCAGGTTCTTTGTTCATCCTTCTTGGTTTTACCACAATCTCAAAATCATATTCCTGAAATAGCAGAAGCCATCTACATATTCTCCCCCCCAACACTAGCTTGTTGACTAGGTATTTTAGCATAGAGTGATCAATGAACATTTTAAGGTGTCCTCCCAAAAAGTAGTGGCAAAACTTATGCAGTGCATACACCATGGCTAACCCTTCTCTCTCAGTGGTGGTGTAATTAATATTAGTTGTTGATAGCTTCCTGCTAGCAAAGGCTAACAGGTGGTCAATGTCTCCTACTCCCAGTTGTGCTAACAAATATCCTAGTGCAATAGAATATGCATCAACATGCACGTGAAATTCCTTGCTCCAATCTGGGAAAACCAGAATAGGTGCAGTAACCATTTTCTGTTTCAGTGTGTTGACGCTCTGCTGGCATTCTTCTGTCCATTGAAACTGACAATCTTTCTTCAAAAGATTCTCCATGGGTGTTGTGATCTGTGCATATGCTTTAATGAACTTCCTATAGTATCCAATATGTCCCAGCACAATGCACAACTATTTGAATGACGTACGAGGGGGAAAATCAACTATAATGAAAATCTTAGATGGGTCTACCAACAATCCCTGCTTACACACAATATGGCCTAGTAGCACTCCAAAGGGTGAAAATAAGATGGACTTCTTTAGGTTCAGGGAAATCTAACATTTCCTGCACTTATCCAACATTAGTCTTAAACATTCAATATGATTTTGCAACAAACTAAAAACAATCCAATCATCAAAATAGGCTTCAATAAATTTATGTAGAAACTCCTTGAACGTTTTGACCACCACCCTAGAAAAGATGGTTGGCGCATTCTTCAATCCAAACGGCATCACTGTGTACTGGTAAGATCCCCATTCTGTTGCAAATGTGGTCTTATGGCGATCATCCTTGGCAATCATGATCTGATGGTATCCTGAAAATCCATCGGTGAAGGAGTAGACTTATTGTCCTCCTACATTGTCTAATACTTCGTCAATAAATGGTGTAGGGAATGGGTCATGAAAATAAGCATCAATCATCTTCTTGAGATCTACACAAATCCTGATTTCTCCAGTCTTCTTATCTTGCACCACCATAGGGATTATCCATTCTGACTCTTCAACAGGTTCTATGATTCCTTCTTCCAACATTCTGTCTAGCCTAATCTTTACTTTCTCCTTATATTTGGGGTTCAATATGTAAGGTATTTATTTGGTTGGCCTTGCATTTGGCTTCAAGGGAAGCTTCATCTCTCCCATGGGCCCTTTAATGACCTCCCGACAATGGAACCATTTGTTGGCACAGGGGCAAACCTAGGGTTCAACTCTAACAATGCACCAACAAGCCCTAACTACTGGCCCTTTCGGAAACACCTGACAAGTAGATGTAGTCTCACCTGAAGTAGCAATAGGGGTTTGTAGGACACAAGTGTCTACAACTAGAGGAAATGCAAAGTGGATTCAAAGCAACTACATGCAACAAACTAGTATTCTTTATCTTCCTTAGGCCTACTGTGCAAGCTATACCTTAGATCTAACACAATATCACAATAGAAACATATCAAATGACAAAGAACCCATCATCAATCACACATAACACAAGATATATATGGTTCACCATCTCTCTAGGGCTACGTCCACAGAACTGTGCTTTATGATATATTAGGTGAAAGCATACAGTTCTATCTATGCTCTTAGCTTACAAATCTCTCTCGGTTTCTCTTTATCTTCACTCCCCGCACTCCCAGCTACAAGGTTGATCTTCGCACCCAGCTGAAGATCTTACAATACTGACTATTCATACAACACAATACTCCTCTCTTAACAACAATCACTCACCATAACACAATATAACAACAATAATCAACCAACAACCACCCATGTCCTCTTGACCTTTATTTATACATTACAATAGCTCACCGCCAACCTTAGGCCGAGACCTAGGTGTCAAAACCCTATATACTAAAACCCTAGGTGTCTAAAACCGTAGGTCAACTTGACCCACATTTTCAAGACTTTGCCAGCCTGTCCTTCCTTCCTTCACGCACAGTGCTCCAACACATCCAACAATGGTTTCTTCTGCTTGCTTGTGCACGATCCATCTTCCTTGTTGATCTGTCCATCCTTGATCTCCTCATCCAATGGATTTCTTTCTCTTAATTCGCTCCATCTTTTCTTCTCTTCTTCTTACTTCGACCCAGTATCAATCGCTATGTCTTCCGCACAGTTCACATTTCATCTTTTCTGCTTTAATCTTTGCTTACTTCTGTAACCAAGGGCCAACAAAGAGGATTAAGAAGCTTCATATAGAAAATGGAGGAGAGTATGTGAATAAGGATATTGAACATATGTTTTCAAAATCAGTTATAGAGTTGCAACAAACAGTTCCATATACTTGTAACGTCCTCCTCTCTACGACAACAACTCTGTAACAGGTGCAAATTTTTTTATTTTTATTTTTTTGGGGTGTGTGCGCGCGTGTAAAGAGGAAACAGACAACTTGACTCTACGTCGCCACCCGACGACTAACAAGATGCAAGCAAGACGAACACAACAAGACGACATACGACATACAACAGTAACACCAAGCCATAAACGTCTCTAGACATAAGGTGCACAACAGGTAACCACAAGCATTTAACGACACACTGGGTTGTGCACAGTACGAACACAGAGGGAATAATCCATGGTAGTATATTTTACTATTTCTGCACAGGAAAGCAGGGCGTTTAATCTTCGTCCTCTACTCCGGAGAGAGAGAATGTCAGATAGGCTCCTGGCCGACTGCTCAGGCAGAAACTAGTAATCTCTGTCAGGTGTGTCGCAAGAGTGGAAACCCTGCCTTTAAAGGGCCCGAGACTCTTGATACGGCATTTGATTCTTTACACAAAAATCAATCAACAAAAAGTAAGACTGACTACCCCTCCATCCTACCCTGCAATGGTTACGACCTCCAAGACACATAAGCAACGCTCAAGCCCAAGTTCCCATCGATTTTAACCATTTAAGGTCTTAGGGCTGGCGACTGTTATGAGGAACATGGAGGTGTCTACATCCCACCCGACACAACATACCAAGCAACTAACTGATTACAATAAAGTACAACCTAAATAAGAAGAACAATTACGTCCCTTACGGAAGGCGCCTGAGAAAAGGACTCCGACAACAAAACCCAAACTCAACAATTTTAAATGAACAACAACCCTCATTTACTAACTCCGAGTACTTTATTGTACGTGAATCGAGGATATTCCACCATATATGTTTTATCAATAACAATAGTTTACACTAACATTACAATAAGATAACCATATCATTACATTTCTAATTACCATAACATTGCAATAAAAACAATGATCATACATTTCAAATGATATCAACTCTAACATTGCAATTTATTTATGTGGCAAGAAGAATACAATTACATATTGCAAAAACAATATATTACAATTATAAAATTTATAAACAATTATTCAATGACATTCCTTTACGTGTTACCGTAACAACATTTCTTAATTGATACCTTTACACCTTACTAACACAAATTATGATAGCTTTAACAATATAACCATATCATTACATTTCTAAATGGGCAGAAGACCAAGGTCCAACAACAATCATTCAATGATAAATATGTATGCCATAACATTCTTCCTTTACCTATTGCGAGTCCATAAGCTTTAACATCAGACATTACATCCATTAATCATTTCCAAGCACCCTAATAACCTTAGCCTTAGCTTGGCCAAAAACATTAACATAACAATTCAGTGTCTTTCACTTCATTACGTCCTATTGAATTAATAGTCATTAACATAACATTTCATTTCACTACCTCCCAACAGAATATATATAACATCAAGAATTTAAGGAAGGAAAGAAGAATTATTTCCTCATAATGATATAAAACGAGACAGTTGTATATAACCACCCAACTATAATTTACAATGTTGTTGCATCACCCATTCCTATCCTACCGAAGTTATCATTAATAATAAAATGTCCATAGTTGTACCAAGACAACCATAACTTTACAGCATATGGCCACAACAACACAACTAAATGACATATAAAATTCATCCTAAATTATATAAGACGAACATTGCAATTAACTATTAGACTAAAAATAAGTCATTCCATCTAATCTCAATTGCTTTTAATATATTTTAAAAACAAGAACTAGCTATCAAGAAGATCCCTTCTATCCAATTTTCCTTTTCTTTAAAAAAAACGAGTTGCCTTCTAAATTCCCAACGCACACTCCTTGCATTCGTATGAAGGTATAACATATAGAACTAACATATTATTTTCAGAATTTCAAGGATACACTAGTCCCAAAGTAAGATATGGCCGTGTGTAACATAACCAGGAAGCTGTTGAGGGTTAGCAGACAGAGGTTAACTCGGTCAAAAACGCAGACCAATGCCGCTTGGGCGCACCAGATGAATTGACTTAAAGATTACTCTCTTTCTAAAACGCAGACAAGGTTTAGCACACGCAGAGTGTGAATCCACCATCCGCTGGTGTATGAGGGAAGGAACGCCCAGATATATTAAGCAATGCAGGGAGGGTTATCATAGAACGCAGACCGATAAAAATGCCCAATATACACCATTAATGCCATTTAAAACGCCCAATAAATACCAGTAAAACGTAGACCAGTAAATGCCCAACATATACCATCAAAATCCATTCCATTAAATGCCTAACATATACCAATAATGCCATTTAAAACGCCCAATAAATACCAGTGAAACGCAGACCAGTAAACGCCCAACATATACCATCAAAACACAGTCCATTAAACGCCCAACATATACCAATAATGCCATTTAAAATGCCCAATAAATACCAGTGCAACGCAGACCAGTAAACGCCCAACATATACCATCAAAAATCAGTCCATTAAATGCCCAACATATACCAATAATTCCATTTTAAACGCAGACCATTAACGCCCAATATATACCATCAAACGCAGACCATTAAAACGCAGACCTGTAAGACTTTACTGACCAGAAATTGATAATTTAAATCGATGAAAACGCAGACATGTAAATACACCGACAGGAAATAGAAAAACGCCCTCGGCAGAATGTAAAAATGATTTCTGGGTTGTAAAGTAAAATGGCAGTGAATGCAAATGCCCAAGAAGTTCAACGCCCACAACAAATGTAAAAACGCCCATAAACAAAATGCCCACTGTAACCGAAGACGGAATGCCCAAAAAATGAATGGCCAGTAAGTTACAACGAGATGACAGTAGTTTAGAAATGAATGACAGTAATATGCTAAAACAAAATGCCCACCAATGAATTTCCCACAATAAAAAGAAAAACGCCCACGAAATAGCCAAAAACGCCCCAGTGAAGCAATTACATGCCCCAACAGAAGAATCATTCGCCCTCAATAAAATTTACCCCATACGAATACGCCCACAGTCAAGAATTCAACGCCCAAAATCAACGCCTAGGGACCCGAATACAATAACCATAAACCCAAAACAAAATTGCCAGAAATCCTAAAACTGTGCCAAAAACGAAGAACCATAAACTGCCCTGCTAAATTTTTACAGCATAAAATGGGTCGATTCCTATGGTTCATTGCAACCATTCTAAACTAATATTTATCACAAAACTTAAAGAATTCACACATGCAGACTCAATCGTATTTTTCATACAACTTTGGGACTTTAAGCACCAGGCAGACTCATGGACTCGCATATGTAAATTTTGGATTTAAGAACAAACTAACTTTCCAAAAATTGATCTAAGCATATACCAAAATTTCAGTCCTAACAATCAGACGTATGATTACAACCATCTAAATTTTCAGACGCAAACACAGACTATCATTCAACCAAAATAAAAACATACCTTGGCCTATTCACCTGCTCCGGATGGCGTCCACGTGCTCCTTGATGCTCTCGCTCGCCGACCGTAGAGACTACACCGGTACCTCCCAGCCAAACGCTAGGGGTACTCTGCTTCCCCCTCAGCCCCCCGAGATGCAAAGGGGCCACACAAGATCCAGAAGAGAATTCTAGCTTCTCATCTCGCCTCCAAGGCTGAGCTACCACTCCAATACAGCTGAGAAAAACCCAACTCCTCACAAGCAATCAGTCAAGCCACAATCCGACAGCGTAATGTTACACTAACCGTTCATCCCTTCTTCCTCATTTTCCCCTTCTTTTATAGAAATTTGAGTCCCACCTACTTTCCCTAAATCACTATTAATTTAAGTTTTAATGACAATCCTCTAAAAATTCTCTGTCGTCCAAGTGTCACTCATCCCCCACGGTTCTCCAAAAATTATTTTCTTTGAAAATTAAAGACTCATTTCCCTCACCCTCCTAGAGTCGCTCCTAAAATTACTCCTCGGTGTTCCTAGATCCCCTTACAAGCTTTTAATAACTTTCCCTAAAATGAAGTTGCTAAATTTAGTTCATTTTAGTAAGTCCTTAATTGCTAATTCCTTTTTTTCTTTTTACCCTATGTCCCCTACTTTCCTTTATTACAAGTTTCCCTATTTCTATTATTTATTCCTTTCCCCTTCTTTTTTTTTAAACCAAAAAGATAGATGCACTAATTAATCCTTTCATTATATTTTTAATTTCATTACTTTTATACTCTCACACGTTTGTTTAAATTTTTATTCCTTTTTACAATTAAAACCACATATTTTAATTAATTTAATCCCTCTCTTCACTTTACCCCCTTTAATTTTAAGAAGACTTTAACTAACACTTAGGAGGGTTTTAGTTTACATCCTTATGTTTATTTTTGTAGGGTCTTTTCTTAAGGCTTATCAAAATTTTATCTTAGAGATGTTTTAAATTTAGGTTTAGATTTGAACTGGGTGACAATTAATTAGGGGAGTCATTTTGAGAATTTCTTAAGGCGTTAAGGTATTAGGGTCATCTAGGTTTGTCTCATCATCATCATCAATGTGACGTTCCCTTCAAGACGCACTACGTTCTCCAAGGGTGCCACTCGCCTCATTTGTTTCTGTTGCACGACGTGCCCTTCAGGATGCACCACGTGCTCCAAGGGTGCCACTCGCCAACTTGTGTTTCTTTTACGTGACGTGCCCTTCAGGATGCACCACGCGCTCCAAGGGTGTCACTCGCCGACTTGACTGATTGGTAGACATCTATAACCCCTGGAGTCAACACTCCGCCAGGTGAACTTGTGGTAGACTAAGGGATCTAAGTAATAAGGCCCCCGCCTTATTGCGTGCCCCTTAGAATCATCGTGAGCGACTGTCGTAGTCTTCCCTCACAACATCGTGGATCCTCTCGAACTAGGTAATCGTTAACCTACAGTTCGAGCCACGGCGGGAGTGCTAGTAAGCTGTGGCAGGGCTGTTGTCCACACCTCTCCCTCAACCTTTCTATAAATCGTGTGTGGCCCCTTTACTCCATATGTGAGTCTGGTCAGCAAGCTATCGTCAGCCTGCATCATCAACCATCATGTCAGAACATGTCAACAACATATCATCAAATCAATAAATATCATGGTAAATAAATCAACTCAAATAGCACACTCCCTGACTCAATCTGGAGTCCAAGGGTTTCGTCGATGCCTCTACATCCTCCAGGTCAAAAACCCTGCACACTCAAATAAACTGAGTCAATAGCACCTGTTTATGTCAAAGAAGTAAAACATCATGTCATCTATCATAACGCATCATCATCAAGGATAAATGTTTTATCATCATAAAAATCCAGATCACTTGCAAGCAAGTGTCCTCAAAGAATAAGTTTTCTAAGTGCGCCAGAGCAGGATGTTACATACACCCCCTCTTGGTCTAAACTTCGTCCCGGAGTTTCTCAGTATAAATGCCGGAATAAGTGTGTCACAGTATCATAAGTCTATCTATCAAACAAAAATGGAAACTACTGGCGCATATCATATGCGTCCTCCCAGGTCGCCGAGTGCAGACTATAATTGTCCCACTGGACCTTGACCTGATCTATCGTTCGACGTCGTAACTGTCAAACGCGATGATCTAAAATGCAGACTGGCTCAGCCGTGAGCGCTCCCTCATCCGATACCTGCAAGGAACTCATGTTAATCATGTGCGTAGGATCACTAATATAATGTCTCAAAATAGATACATGAAAAACATCGTGCATACGCCTCAAAGAATTAGGCAAGGCTAGTCGATAGGCCACGGGACCCTTTCTCTCCACTATATCGAAAGGTCCCATGAACCTAGGAGATAGTTTATCTCCCTTTCCAAACTTGATCGAACTCTTATGCAGTTTAACCCGCAAGAAGACTCGATCGTCGACCTCGTAGCTATGGTCGACTCAGTGCGCATCGGCATGACTCTTCTATCGATCCTGCACTTCTTTAATCCTTTGTCTTATGGTTTGCATTTGATCTTCCATTTCTTGGATCGCTTCTGGTCCCACCAGTACCCTATCCTCAAGCCAATCCCAACTCAAGGGTGTCCGACAAGGTCGCCCATAAAGGAACTCAAAAGGCGCCATCTTAATGGTGCTCTGGTAACTGTTGTTATAAGCGAACTCTACTAGAGGCAAGAATTCCTCCCAACATTTTTGTTGGTCCATCACGTACATGCACAGCATGTCTTCCAAGATTTGGTTCGTACGTTCTGTCTGTCCGTCCATCTCTGGGTGATACGCGGTACTAAAGTTAAGTTGGGTTCCCAAGGCCTCTTGGAAACTTGTCCAAAATCGTCCAGTAAACATCGATCCTCGATCGGATATAATATTTTTAGGCACACCATGCAGCCTCACAATCTCACTGATGAAAACTCTCGCTATGTCAAGTGCTTGATACGTCGTACGCACAGGAATAAAGTGAGCACTCTTCATCAGAGTGTCTACTACTACAAAAATCGAGTCGTGTCTCCTTGCCGTCAGTGGAAATCCAACAATAAAATCCATCGATATAACTTCCCATTTCGATTCCGGAATGGCATGTGGTTGAATTAATCCTGTCGGGTGTCTATGTTCAGCCTTTACCTGCTGACACTCGAGACATCTAGCCACAATGTTGACTATGTCGGCCTTCATTCCCTTCCAGAAGAATAAGGGTTTAAGGTCTGCCCTCATCTTCGTAACTCCTGGGTGAGCCATGTAAACTGCTCCATGAGCCTCTCTCAGGATCAACATCCTCAACTCGTCGTTTGGTGGTACGTAAATCCAACTTTTAAACTTCAATAAACCATCGCTATCAAATGAATATCCCTCATATCGTGGTACCATCATTGTGTTTTGTCCGATAAAATCCTCGACTTCCTTGTACCAATCATCGTCACGCTGTAAAGTGAGAATCTTCTCACGTAGGTTCGTCTGAAGAGGAAACAGCGAAAAAATGTGTGATTTCCGACTCAAAGCATCAGCTACTCGGTTCACTATCCCCTTTATGTAATTAATCTTGAATTCGTACTCGCTAAGCAATTATGACCAACGTCGTTGTCGCGTGTTCAGGTTGCTTTGCGTGAAAATGTGTTGTAGTCCACAATGATTAGTCCTTAATTCAAATTTTCGTCCAACTAGGTAGTGTCTCCAAACCTTCAAGGCATATACGATGGCTAATAACTCCAAATCGTGCGTCAGGTAGTTCTCCTCATGCCTCCTCAATTTCCTCGAAATGTAAGCAATCACTCTTCTGTCTTGCATCAAGACTCCGCCTAAACCTTCCTTGGATGCGTCAGTGCATACCGAGAAGTCTACGTCCATGTCAGGGACCTTTAGTATCGACGTTGTTGTCAAAAACTCTTTAAGCCTTCGAAATTCTTTCGCACATTTCTCAGTCCAAACAAACTTCTTGTTTTTCTTCTGCAATTCCGTGATCATATTTTCTATCTTCGAAAATCTGTTAAGGTCCTAATCCGCACATGGGTAGATTAATGTATTCGGATGTAATAAAGGTCAATATTAATAAGACCTTTCAATAAAAGAGAATTAGGCGGATGTAAGAAGACCTAATAGAAGCTTCCGCTTCTAGAAGGATCTTCC
>ML788789.1:428942-443175 GCA_009831015.1 Picea engelmannii
TTCAAGTGCTATTTATATTTCTATTTCGTATATCATTTCTGCGTATTGTGAAGATTATGTTGGATATTTCACTGTTATTCTGTTATTTCTAGCATTTCGTTTCTGTTCTGCATATTTTATATATCTGGTATCTTGCAAAATCCCTCGACAAACCGTCGATAGTATCCTGTTAAACCCATAAAACTTCGCACTTCTGTGACATTCGTCGGCGCAGGCCATTCCATAATAGCCTCAACCTTGGCTGGATCCACGGCGATGCCTTCATCGGAGATGACATGCCCTAAGTAGTGAATCCTCGATTGATAAAAAGAGCATTTGGACAACTTCCCATACAGTTTGTGCTCTCGTAAACACTGTAGTACCAAGCGCAAGTGCTCGTCATGCTCCTCCATCGTCCGAGAGTAGATCAAAATATCGTCAATGAATACTTGGACGAACTTCTCCAAGTATTCGTGGAACACCCCGTTCATCAAACTCATGAATACCCCTGGGGCGTTTGTCAGTCCAAAAGGTAAGACAGTAAACTCGTAATGTCCAAATCTTGTCTTAAAGGTGGTCTTAGGGACGTCATCCTCCTTGATCCGTAACTGGTGATACCCTGATCGCAAATCGATCTTGGAGAACACCGTCACACCCTTCATTTGATCTAATAGATCATCAATTCTTGGTAAGGGATATTGATTCTTGATCATAGCCTTGTTCAGTTGACGGTATTCAATGCAAAGCCTCCACGATCCGTCCTTCTTTTGTATGAAAATAACTGGTGCACCCCATGGTGACACGCTAGGACGTATCAGTCCCAGGTCCAACAACTCCTTCAGTTGCATTTTCAACTCTTGCAACTCCGGGGTCGACATCCGATAAGGCATTCTTGCTATCGGTTCGGTCCCCGGTTTCAGGTCTATGGTAAACTCCAGTTCCCTTTCTAGAGGCATCCCAGGCAACTCCTCTGGAAACATGTCCGCAAACTCCTTCACCACCGGAAGGTGTTCTAGACCTTCCGCTACTCCCTTTTCGTTTAGCGCGAGGATTTCATAAAGCTTGCACCCCTTGCGCATACTCTTCCGTAATTATAAGGAAGAGACGAACCTCAGGGAAACTCCCTGGTTTCGTCCTATAATCACACGTCTCTTTCCTTCATCATCAACCAATCTCAACCGTTCTGTCTTATAGTTGAGTATCGCCTCATGCGATTCCAACCAATCCATACCAATCACGACATCATAAGATCCTAAGATCGTGACGTATAAGTTGACCCTAGTGACAAACTCTCCCAGGTTAAGGGCACAGCCCGTAACCTTTCCTCCGACCTTTTGTTTGGCTCCTGAAGCCATCTCCACGAAGCTAAACTCATCTTGTTCGACTGCCTTTACCTTAATCCTTTTTAGCATTGCACGAGAAATGAAACTCTCAGTAGCTCCTGGTTCTATCAAAATACTAAGGGTCTGGTCAGCGACAGTACCTGTCGTGTTGAGCACCGTCAACAGGTGCTCTGCCTGGCGGTTATTCACCACTGCATGAATCCGATGGGCTTTGCCCATATCTCCCACGGTAGTGGGTCCGGCTGATCCAGACACTCTAGCCCTCTCCATAGGACAGTCGCGCTGGTAGTGTGGCTCCCCACACGTCCAACACCCCTTCTTCATCCCAGTAGTCCTGGTGCCGAAAGTAGAAGAGGATGACCCACCGGCCTAGAAACCAGGTATGTTCTGCTGAACAGGCCTAAACTACTGCTGTTGCTGGCGACGCTGCTGCTGCTGCTGTGGTCCTCGATAAATAACAGAGAGAAATAACATGACATTGAAAGAGATGGCCAACTGTATGTGGTAGGATAGAGCACTGCCTCCAAAGTTATGGAATGAAGATAGCAACCATGTAGCCTACATTTAGAATAGATTTCATTATAAATCAATCAAGGGAGTCACTCCATATGATGCTTGGAGCGGGGAGAATCCATAAGTCATTCACTTCATAATTTTCGGTTCCTGTGCATGGGATATGATCCCTTCTAATAGGATGAAAGCTATGGAATCTCATAGTAAGTAGTGTATTTTTATTGGATATTTAGAGGGAGTGAAGGGATATAGGTTATTATATACTACTTCAGATACACTATTCATTCAAAGGAGTGTTAAGTTTAAAGCAGGTCCTTCACAGGTACTTCCAGAGCAATCCACACCTCCATCTCCACCACCACTAGTTTGAAGATTTTTCCAGGTCCTAACAGGCTGCCATCTAGGTTTTTCTTTGACCTCAATATGGTTTTAAGTTTCTATTGTCACACACTTGTTTGCTTCTATTTTATATCAAAAAACAGATCAGGAACTTCAATCCTGTTTTGTTACAATTACATAGGCTTTTTAGGTGCTCTAGCATGTAGTTTTAGTCACCAAAAGGTTAGCACATGCATGCCATAAACTATGTAACACACCTATATATGTTTACTTCTGAAATAAAGGTTTTATAAACACTATCATACATGAAAATTAACACAGGAATTTTTGGTCAACATGACCCTGGATAAAACCCCCCCGAGGAAAACCAGTTTGGAATATAAGTGTATATATGTGGAGAATAAAAGGTGGAATACAAAAAGTACATGAAACAAATGAACCTGATACAATATCATCTTGTATCAAGATAAAACACAATTCCAAGAAGTAGAGATGTGCCCTCCTCACAAGTTGTCAAATCCATTGAAATGAACCACCCTTGCTCCTTGAAGCTTTGGTGAAGAAACCCTTGCACACAAACAATAAATTGTGTTCTACCTCTCCATTGAATTTCACCTCAAAGAAAACTGACCACTGCAAGTCCTCCCTACTATAGGTGCACCCTCCTCCAAGAAAGAACAATCACCACAAATAACTGAGGGTATAATCCTCCATGAAAGGAGGCACCCAAGGTTTCCTCAACCATAGCCACCATCCTCTCTTCAATGCTCTCTCTAAAACTCTCCAAGTGAACATAAGAGTGAATGAGGCTCTCCTTTCCCTATGTGCCCCTCTTGAACCTCCATATGGAAACCTAAAAGATGAGTGGATGAGATCATCCCATATCATCTCTAATCAAAGGTTGAGATCATCCCATAATAATATCACTCACAAACCCACTTTGGGTTAAGTTCCCTAAGTTCACTTTACATCTCCTAATTTAGGCTAAAATGACCAAATTTCACTTTTGACTTAAATCTCCCAAGTCGAAGTGAAATTAGACATAAAGTACAAGGAACATGACATAGTACTTCCCACTTGTTTTTAGAATCTCACAAACACAAGGGACCACTTCCCAAGGTACAAAAATCTCGACACTCCCTCTTACAGATGAAAGTGTTTCCCACCAAGCCCATCTTGTCTCTGAAGTAGACATGTTTTCCCCTTGGCAGTTCCTTGGTGATAATGTCTGCAATCTGCTCGTCAGTTAGTATATACTGCAACTGCATTGTTCCTCTTTGAACCCAATCTTTGATGAAGTGATATATGATCTCAATATGCTTCGACTGGTCATGGAAAACTGGCTTCTCAGAGAGTTTGATACAACTATGATTATCGCAGTGTATGATGGTCGGAGGAAAATATTGACCAAATAATCCTACCAACATCTTCCAAAGAAAAATGGCCTCGCACCTGGCCTGACTGGCCGCCATGTACTCTACCTCGGCAGAACTCAAAGAAACTGTCTTTTGTTTCCGGCTGAACCGGGAAACAAGTCCTGACCCCAAACCAAAACAACACCCTGAGCTACTTTTCCTGTCAGTATCACATCCTACCTAGTCTGAGTCGGTGTATCCAACCAAGCTGACCCCATCACCTCTAATATAGTCTAAGCCATAATCAACTAACCCAACAATGTACTTGAACACATGTTTTTCCACAATCCAATGAACACACCTCGACTCTACCATATGTCAGCTAAGAGTGTTCATGGAAAAAAAAATATTTGGTCTAATGTTTACCAAATATATAAGTGAACCGATCAAATGCCTATAAACTATTACATCTACCAACTGGAAATATGAAGCACTAATATTCTTCCAGTTGGTAACCATGGGTGTCGACATAGGTCTGCAGTCCTCCATCTAAAATATTCTCAGAATATCTGCAACATACTTCCCCTACCCAAGAAATATGTGTCCCTCCTCCTTCCATACCTCCATACCTAGAAAATAGTGCATCAAACCAATGTCACTCATCTCAAACTATAATCCAAGTCCCAAATTGCACTCATCTATGAGATCCTCTGTGCTTGTGATGAACAAGTCATCCACATACATAATGCGAATGAGTGTGTCCTCACCTCTAATGATGCAATAGAGGTTAGGATCAACATCGCTCTTCTCAAAAACCATCTAAAGAAAGTATGCGTCAATACGTGAATACCAAGATCTAGGAGGTTGCTTCAAACCATATAGTGCACCTCTTCCTCTCACTCACCTCGAACCCCTGTGGCTACTCAATGTACACCTCTTCCTCTATAAATCCATTTAGAAATGTGGTCTTCACATCCATATGATGTATCCTCCAACCCATCTCCACCGCTATGGAAATAATACTCCTGATTGAGGTGTATCTCACAATTGGTGTGAATGTCTCATCATAATCGACTCCCTCTATCTAAGAGAATCCTCACGCCACAAATTGGGCCGTGTGTTTCTCTATGCTACCATATGCAACATACTTGGTTTTTTACAACTACCTGGAAGTCACAACTGACTTTCCCACAGTCCTCAGAACCACCTCCCAAACATCATTACGCATAATAGAGTCATACTTCTCTAGCATGGCCTCTCACCAAACTTGTTGTTCTACTGCCTATGCAAATGTTTATGGCTCAGTATTTGAGATACTAGTCACCAGAGACAAATAGGATCCAAACCTCACTAGAGGTTTATTCTCTCTGAATTGTCTCTTGGGATCTCCTACGTTATCCTTGGCTTCCTTAAGGGTCTCTTGAAATCATCTAGGTTTCCTATTCCCTGAAGTAGTCAAGGGAGAAGTAATATCTCCCTACCCAAGAGTATCTGCCTCAGGTCTAGTCTCAACACTTTGAGATCTTGAATCCTTTTCTCCCTATTTTTGAACACCCGATGATTGTGACCCTGAAAATGGTGTACCATAAACCTGAGGATGTGCTCCCTCTGAGACATCAATCGGTGCCTCTGCATCATCCTTAACACTGAATCTCGACTCGAGAGATCTCTAAAAAGACCTAACCTTCTCAAATCTGACATCTCTTCTCACCACCACTCTTTGAAGTGATGGAATGTAAATCTGGTAGGATTTGGAGACCTATGAGTATCCAACTAGAATCCCCTACTGGGTTTTGGGGTCTATCTTTGTCCTCTTCTATGAGGGGACATGAGAATACGTCAAGCACCCAAAAATATTGATGTGCTCGACATCGGGCCTCCTACCATTGAAGGCCTCATCAGGAGTCATATTCCAAAAAATACTATGGGGACTCATGTTCTGCAGGTAAATTGCAGTAGCACTTACCTCTGCCCATAGGTAAAGAGGAAAACTCTAATCATGTAGAATATATCTTGTTGCACCTGTGATTGCCATGTTCTTCCTCTCGGAAACCCCGTTCCAATGGGGGTTTTAGGGTACGATCATCCATATTATGATCTCAGAATGGGCACAAAAGTCTACAAATTGACTGGAGGAATACTCGCCTCCGTTATCTGACCACAAGACCTTTATCTTGTTTGCATTCTGGTTCTCCACAAGATCTTTGAACTGTTGGAACCTCTTGAAGACCTCACTCTTGGTATTTCAAAATAGATCCAGGTATTCCTTGAGTATTCATCAATGAATGTGAGATAGTACTCATGACCACTCAAGGACACCCAAGACATGGACCCACAAACATATGTGTGTACTAAATCTAGTACCCCAGCTAACCTAGTGTCACTGATGGGAAACGAGGCCTTGGTAAACTTACCAAGATAACACCCACCTAAAACATCCTGATTCTTTGTATTGAGCTATGGAACTCCTGTCACAACCTCTCTTAGTCCTCCAAGAGCCCCATGATGAAGGCGATCCACCTTCTGACACCACAACTCACATAACTATATGTTATTGTCGCTACTCACTGCCAAAGCATGAAGTGGCTAAAAAAGCAATCTGAACAATTTCCCATCCCTCACTCCAATCACCTTCCCTGAGGTGAGACGAGACACCTTAAGGTGTATGAGTACCTTTGTACCTATGCAGGACACCTCAAGACCCATATCCTGGAGGGTGGAAACTGAAATCAAATTCTTCTTCAGCCCAGGGATGTAGAGAACATCCCTGAACGAACTAGGTGGCATGCCATCTCTTTGAAAGGTAACAATGGAAATCCCAACAAATCTGACCAAGGTGTCATCTCCATCCTGATATATATGTATCTAAGATCAGTCAAATGCTCCATCACACTATTAATATGGCTCAAAGACCTGTTGTCTATGTACTAGATACTAGGTGTCATCTCAACTGAAGTGCAACATATGAGGAAGGCACACTACCTCTCAATTTTTTTTTTGAAACTCTGCCTCCTCTGTTGTATTTTTTGTACCACCCTTCTTCTTCTTCCTTTTGGGACAATGTCCAACATAGTTCCCCATATTATTGCTAATAAATCACTTCACTTTTCTCATATCTCTCTTATTCCCACTACTACTCTCTCCCTATGGCGGGGCCTTAGACTTGGGACCCTGTCGACCTCCCTTGTCAGCCTTCTTGTTTCCCTATGTCCAAAGAGAAATATCCTCATCACACTACAATGTATGATACTATATAGAAGTATCTGATGTAAGTCTATTCTTCTCCTAAACAAAATCATCCCACAATCTCTCCCAAGTGGGCATGATCTCCCTGACAACAATGCCTCGAACAAATGGACCCCATGGTTTGGTGAAGTTGTCCTCACCATAGGGTCTGGGTCCACTATCTCTCCGATGGCTGCAAGCTTGTCTCTGATCTAGGTGTATCAGCCAAGGTAAAAAGTAACTAACTTATTCTTGAGCATATGAATGCCCACGATTCAATCAAACAAAACCATCTTTTGGTTCTAGTTAGAGCTATGGTAAATCTTGCTTAAGGATGCCCACATCTCAAATTAATAGTCTTTCATAGTCAAGTGGGGAATGATGTGATACCGCATTGCATCACACATTGTTCTCTTTGACTTGTTGTTCCTCTTCCTAAACTTTGCTAACAAGACATGATCAGTAGCAGGAGGAACAAAAATAGGAGCCTCAACTACATCCCATAGTTCGAGGTCCTCTAAGACAAAGACAATCCTGGACTTCCAAGGAGACCAGTTGGTAGCTCCAAATAGCCTATCCTCCACACGCATATGAGATGATGAGATGAATTCCCAGTGCACTCACTATGATGATACAACTACAAAGGAAATTTGCCTCACTCCTGTCAACATAGGTGTGAAAAGAGGCAGTCAAACAAAAAACTCACTCCTAGCAATATAGGTGTGAAAAGAGGTCGTAAAAAAATCAACCTCACTCCTAGCAAGTAGGTGTGAAAAGAGGCTGATAAAATTTCCACCAACTGTCCTACAACTCTCCACAAAATTTATTCCAACAAGATTCCACTAAACAATGTCAATGGTTGTCCACAAAATCTACCCAAAAGATGTCTAGGACTGTCGACAAAATGTTGTCCAAAACTTAGCAAATATCAACCACCAAGCTTTGATACCATGGAGATTTTTCCAGGTCCTAATAGGCTGCCATATAGGTGTGTCTTTGACCTCAACATGGCTCTAAGTTTCTATTGTCACACACTTATTTGTTGTTGTTTTATATAAGCAAACATATCAAAAACTTCAATGTTGTTTTGTTACGGTTACATAGGCCTTTTAGGTTCTCTAGCATGTAGTTTTAGTCACCAACAGGTTAGCACATGCATACCATAAAATATGTAACACACCTATAGATGTTTATTGCTGAAATAAAGTTATTCTAAACACTAGCATACTTGAAAATGAACACAGGTATTTTTGGTCAACATGACCATGGATAAAACCCCCCCGGGAAAACCAGTTTGGAATATAAGTGTATATATGTGGAGAATAGAAGGTGGAATAAACAAGTACATGAAACAAATGAACTTGATACAATAGCAGATTGTCTCAAGATGCAACACAAATCCAAGAAGTAGATATGCACCCTAGCATGGTGTGCCCTCCTCACAAGTTGTCCAATCCACTAAAATGAATCTCCCTTTCTCCTTGAAGTTGTGGTGAAGAAACCCTTGCACACAAACAAGAATTTATGTGCTACCTCTCCACTGAATTTGACCTCAAAGAAAACTAACCACTGCAAGTCCTCCCTGCTATAGGTGCACCCTCCTCCTCAAGTGCACCCTCCTCCAAGCAAGAACAATAACAAAAAATAATTGAGGGTCTAATCCTCCATGGAACCTCCATTAAAGGAGGCGTCCAAGATTTGCTCAACCATAGACACCATCCTCTCATCAATGCTCTCTCTCAATGCTCTCCAAGTGAACATCATAGTGAATGAGCCTCTTCTTGCCCTATGCACCCCTCTTGAACCTCCATAAGGAAAGCTAAAATATGAGTGGATGAGATCATCCCATCTCATCTCTAATAAAAGGTTGAGATCATCCCACAATAATCTCACTCACAAACCCACTTTGGGTTAAGTTCCCTAAGTTCACTTTATGTCTCCTAATTCACCCACAAAGTGAATTAATAGTCATTTTGGCTAAAATGACCAAATTTCACTTTTGACTTAAATCTCCTAAGTCAAAGTGAAATTAGACATAAAGTACAAGGCACATGGTACATATTACTTCCCACTTGTGTTTATAAGCTCACAAACACAAGGGGGCCACTTCCCAAGGTACACAAATGTCAACATAGTTGCGGATCTTCGTGAGATTTATTTTGATTAGAGTTCTGATCAGATCAGTGAATTTTATATATCTGATATTTATTATCAGAAAAAAGAAGTTTCAGGTCCATAACATCGACCACGATGGACACAACAAACTCTTCAGACACTAGGTAATCTAGTGGGTGATCCTTCCAATACACGGAGAACTAGATCTCAGTTAGTGGAGCCTCCACAAGATTTTACTACCATGGATCCCTTGATGCCTATTTATTGTTATATGGTACTTGGATCATATCCTCAGTATTATGCAGAGGCTAAAGGAAACCCCCATTAAGAGGAATCTATGAAAGAGGAGTACAATTCCCTGATAAAGAACAACACATGGGAGTTGGTTCCTCTACCTTCCAATTGGAAGCTTGTTAGATGTAAGTGGATTTTCAATACAAAGAGGGATACTGCTGGATACATTACAAAGTATAAGTCTCGATTAGTAGATAAATGTTTATCATAGGTGTAAGTCATGATATGAGGATACTTTTGCACCGATTGTCAAGATTGATTTCATTCGGTTAGCTCTAGCTACTGCAACAACTAGAAAGTGGGAGGTACACCATATGGATGTGAATAATGCATTCATACATGGATATCTTAATGAGGATATGTATATGGAACATCCAAATAGATATGTTTAGGATCCATCATTATTTTGCAGGTTGAGGAAATCATTGTATGGACTTAAGAAAGAACCTCGCGCATGGTATTCTAAAATGGACTCTTATCTTCTCTCTAGAGGTTTTATTAGATGTAGATCATATTATAATGTGTATATGATGAGGAACACATATTCACTTCTATTGATAGTTCCATATGTAGTTTATTTACTCATCACATGGAGCTCATCCTCCTCCATTACTGTAGTGAAGACTGCTTTGCATGATAGGTTTTCTATGACAAAAATGGGACTGTTACATTACTTCCTTGTTCTTGAAATTAGAAAGAATGATTCAGGAATAAATATGTCTCAATCCAAGTATGCTTGAGATATACTTGATAGGTTTTATATGAAATATTGCAAGCCAACTCCAACACCCTTTCAGTCATAGGTTAGACTAGAGGATGTTGGTGCATCACCTTTGGTTGATTGTACTAGATATCAAGAGTTGGTGTGGAGTCTTCTCTACCTTACACGCTCTCGACTAGAAATATCTTATGTAGTTGGATCATTTTCTAGGTACATGCAAGAGCCTCATGAGCTTCATTGGAAGGTAGAAAATATGATTCTCATATATTTCAAGGGGACTACCAGTTTTGGTATACACTATGCAAAATGATCTTCCTTGGATCTTTTTGGTTACAAAAACTTAGATTGAGAAGACAATAAAAATGATCGTAAGTCCAATTCAAGATATGTCCTCTACCTTAGATCATGACCTATTTGTTGGTCAAGTAAGAAGAAATCAACATTTTCTTTATCATCAGTAGAGGCATAGTACAATGGTGTAGTGAATGTTACTACTCAGGATATTTGGTTGCAACACTTTATTACAGAGTTGGGAATTCATTTTCATCGTCTGGTATTTATATGGTGTGATAATAAAAGTACTCTAAAGATATGTAGAGACCCATTTTAGAGTCAGTGAACCAAGGACATCGAGGTTCATATGCATTTTATTTGAGGACAGATTCAGGATGGAGTCATTGATATGCATTTTTTTCCATCTTTAGAGAAGATGGAAGACATATTCACAAAGCCTTTCACTGAAAAACCGTTTGTCTCGTTGAGGGACATTATAGGATTTAGTGATACATGAACTTGGAAGATGAACATGTTAGCATTATTTTCTTGTTAGAAACATATTTTGAGGGGAGGAGGGTTTGTTCCCACTGGGTTTTCCCTTTTTCCTCACTTTTGTTCAGTTGCTATGCATCTATATTTGTACATGAGTACCTTACATAGCCTCATATTGTTGAGACTCATCATTGTACACACTTTGGTTGTGTTTTAGGGGTGTTTTGGGGTACATGCTCAATTACATATTTAGTGACATACTCATTTTTTCCATTTTCCCTACTATTTAGGAGGATTGCTATTTACAACATGTCTATTTATCGCAGGTTTATTTTTAGCCGATGGATTCCTATATGAAATGGGTTTCCAAAACCATGGGATTATAAACCACCATCAGGAAAATTCCTATTTTTTATCTTCCATTAGGCCAATTCCTATTTTTTAGCCACCATTAGGAAAATTCCTATTTTTTAGGAGATAATTCTTATTTCCTTAATTTTAGGAGATATTTCCTATTTCATGGCTACAGAGTGCACTTTAGTAAGAATATTATTCTCCTAGGGAAGTGTGAATTGTTAGCAATAATATATGTTCTCATTTAAACATAGACAATATAACAATATGGTCACCCAATCATAGGCCGAAGCCACCCCCGAGCACCTTAACCTTGACAAAGAATGCTTCTAAAAGAAAACCCTAGGCCTAATAGTGAATCAATGTAGCATACCTCTATCTCTCTCTAGATCTAGCATATAAGGAAGAAATTCCAAACCATAACCAATATAAAGTCCAAGCCTAAACTGAGAATACATATTGTAGTAGCTGCAACTGCAGCTACTCCCTAGACTTGCGCACTTACCCAGTTTCTACAGTGCACACTTCTTTACTGCTGAAATTTTGAGATGTGTGTATCAAATGAGATATCTCTATCTGTATTTATACTATTTTTCTTGAGTTTTCTGGGCCGACTTCTCATTTTGGAGACTAAATACTTAATATTAAATATTTCCTTGAGCCGACTTGTCTTCCAGGGTTATGTTCAATGCTTTAGGGTTTCTTCTTTCTTCCCAGGATATTCTGTCATCTTCAGAGTTAAAAGTGGAGGTAAATACCTCCTGTAGACACCATAGTATCAACACTCCCTCCTAGCTAGGGAGGTATTGAAGGAAATGGTCTTGAGCACAAACATACCATTCAATCGGTAGCATCATCATAACCATACATGATATCTCATGATTAGATAACGAGCATCATTATCACTATCATCTGATAGCATCAACTGCATATTCTCTAGAAGCCATACTCCATGTGAGTAATGAGGCATGATGCTGAATAAGTCACTCACTCCACAGAGTGATACAAGGACCATTCTTCTAATCTGGACATACGTCCTAGAAGAATGACTATCCCAACAGAGATAAAAGCTATGCCATGGACTACAGAGTCCATTCCTATAGGAATGTCAATCTAAGACTATTTTCTAATCGAGTCATATGTACCATAGAGATCCATCTCAACCTATATGCCTTTGAAAATATTGGTCCTGAACCATTTTCCTAATCAGGCCACAAATTGTGCCTTAGGAAAATACTAGTCCATGTCATGTCAACAAACTGTCAACCTGGACCATTCTCCACAGAGAGAATACCTATCCACCAACAATCTATTCTATCTGGACCATTCTCTGCCTGGAGAATGTCTGTCCATAAGCACATTGACTATCCATCTAGTTGATAATTATTTTCAACACTACTGATAGTCTGCATGTAAATCAAAACAATGTCATTCTATAGAAAACAACTATGTCTATCCATAGTAGTACATAACTACTATCTAATGGTACACAACCACACCAAGTAGTACATGACTACTCAATCAGTGACACATAGTCACAACTAGTGGAACACATCCAACACAGTAGCATACATCTATTGTTTAGAGACATACAGTCTCCATAGCGATCATATCATATGATATCAACCTGCACAGAAAACAATATCATGATATAAACTGATTCATTTGGGCCATTATTCCACTCACATATGTGATATCGGGAAGAGAACCTTCCCTCAGAAATTAAGACATCAACCATGAGCTATCTGTACTATTCTTCTCAAGCATAGAAGAATAATTGTCCTTATTTCTAAGCTTGGACCATTCATCTAACCTGGCCATTCCTCCGGCACTAAACAAAGTGCAACCTGGAGAGAATGAGTCTTCCCTAGGGAATGCTTGTCCCTAATTTCTGAACCTGGACCATTCCTTCCACTACTACATACGGGCGGATTATTCCACAAATTTTTTCCACGTTTCCATTATTTTCATCTTTTTTTTAAATAGGGCGGGATTTTCGTCGATATTGCCATGAAAGTTCGTCGCAATATCCATGAATAGGTTATTTTAACTTGGTTGGGATTTTCGTCTCTATTTCCATGAAAGTTCGTCACTATTTCCACGAACTTTCGTGGCAATAGCGACAAAACTTTTTCATATATCATTGGTCAGTGTTAACGACTAGTTGACTACTTGATCTATATATACCTGACTTTAAGAGACTTTGCGACACAATTGCTATAGTTACGACACTGTTCTTGGCTTTTGTTTGAGCTGTTTATTTTTTCCGTCACCCACCGGTTGAACAAATCCAATTCTCGTTCTACATAGCTCGGATTTTGAACTTGCAAGGTTAGTATGTTTTTTTTTATTGATGTACTCATTTAACTTGTAAATTTTTGTTCAAATGTCCAAATTTCATGTAGCTTGTTTTTTCCTTCATAATATATTATATGTGTAGTACCATATTTCATGTCTTTGGTTTTTGGATCTAGTTAGTATATTCTATGGAAAAGGGTATGTGGATTCCATAATATTCTAGTTTTATGGAATCCACATACCCTTTTCCCTTCAATTGTAGCTAGAATGTCTCTCTCTTTTCATTGATAAAGATATGGAAGTGCTCTTGAAACTCAACCCTGATCGGTGAAATGATAGTAATTGATTGTCATTTTCTTCTCTCTTTTATTTTTAAGAACTAACAAAAAAACACCAAGAAAGCTTGATTGAATCTTTGATACCAATTGTTACATCCCTAGTACCCAAATGGGATCACACTTGCATAAATTGAAAATAATATAATAGTGACAATAATGGTTGGGATACTTTCACACCTAATGGTTGGCTAGCACTTACTAATTCAATTAAATGAAGGAAGAAATCTCCATGAATAAAATATTGAAGTTGATTGTTTATAACAATAAAATAAGATAGGGAGGAAACTCATGTTTATAACAATAAAATACATAAACACTAACCCTAAACTTATGTTAGGTATATATGTCATTATTATATAAAGGAAACATTTGTACACATATGACCTTATTATAAATATGTTATCTATGTCGTGATTAAGCACATAAAAATCAATTTTAACTAACCACATTCAACCATATTAGCTTATGGTTAGCCACCTTTAACTTTCTTGGCTTATGACTAAGCACCTTTAACAAATGAACTTATGATTATATACCATACTCTTCCAATATAAATAAAGTATATTTGTTTCAACTTTCTCAATAAAATCC
>ML788789.1:448102-461398 GCA_009831015.1 Picea engelmannii
TCCATGTTGCAGTTGAAACATCACAAGGCTATGTGGTGTAATGGTCATAAATTTTGTATCAAAATGTTGGATGATAAGATGAAAACCTCAGAATGTGGGATAACTACAATGTTTAAGGTCACCAAAATTTCCTCTAGAAGTGACAGAAATTCGGAAGAAATTGAGAATAGGTACTATGGCCATTTGGAGGATATAATTGAGTGTGATTTTAATTCCTTTAAAATAGTTTTGTCTGAGGTTAAATGGTACAGGCTACGGATGCATGAACGTGATCCTGAAAGATTTGTTATTGAGCATGATAATGGATTTACCATGGCTAATACAAGGGCATTTGAATCGGGTACAGATCCTTATGTTCTTCCAAGTCAATGTGAGCAAGTATTTTACTCAGAGGTACCTGGTAAAGAAGGTTGGTCATACGTTGTTAGATATGATCCAAGAGGAAGACAAGTAAAGTATAATCATGTAGCCGAGGATGAAGATAAT
Organism: Picea engelmannii; assembly: GCA_009831015.1. Classification (NCBI taxonomy): domain Eukaryota; kingdom Viridiplantae; phylum Streptophyta; class Pinopsida; order Pinales; family Pinaceae; genus Picea; species Picea engelmannii. Next base: position 448,589 of record ML788789.1, read on the forward strand.
AACGAGGAAGAAGATCACGATTATCTAGATCAAGAGCAGGTGGCTCATGTAGTCGATGTGTTAGACGAAGAAGTTGAATAAGTTGATCATCCAAATGTAGGAGACAATGATATCATTGAGGATATCGATAACTATATTAGTGAAAATGACGTCGATGATGATGTTGATAGGAATGATCCTTTCACCAATATCAATTCTGAACCAGATCCTGATACATATGTTGAGATGGATGAAGAAGAACATGACTGATATTTAATTATTGAAAAGAAGAGGTATGTGTTTATATCTTTTATATGATCTTTATATGTTTTTATTTTGTATAATATACTATATGATACATGTTCTTTATAATTTCAAATTAGGTAATATGGGGAAATTGAGAGTGATGTGAGGNTGGGGGGGGGGGGGAATAATTAGAGCTTCCACTTTCACGTAATTTCCCCTATGTAGTAGAGAATGAACTATTCTTGAAACCAAGAGGAGCTCTGCGTGACTGCACCTAATCATACCAACGATGTAGGTATGTCCATCATTAATTCAAACTGTGAATGGGGCCAGTGTTGAATGGGGCCAACGTTGAATTTTTTTCAAACTATTTCTGAATGCATTGCACTTTGACATGGATATAATATTCACATGCCTTAACGATATGGGAGGGTTTCTAGACTCAGATTTGACTCACACACCCACTTTCTTCCATCATCAATTCATCATGTAAACCATAAACCCTAATTTAGTGGAGTCATCGATTTTTCGGGTTTTAGTGTTCCCAGTGAATGGATGTGTTGTTGTTGACACAAAATGGGACAACACATGCACCTTCTTAATTTTCTTCCTTCACTTGATGTGGGCCTGGTCATTCCTAGCCTTGAATTGAAAGTTGCCCCTAGTCATAGTCATCACCCTTCATGACAATTGTCACCCAACGATCATTAGATCACAAGGTTGGAGGCATATGGGCATTGGTATCATGAGGATTTATAACCCTACAGTAACAAGAGATGTTAATTGAACTTTGACTAGATTGAAAGGTGCGTGCAATTGAAAATACTAAAAACCCAAAACTAAAATGGATCAACATATAGACTGTTAATGAGAGGTGATCTAGCCGTGATGTGTAGGAATAGGCCTAGCACCTTCAAAATTATCATTCTCCAAATATCTTAAAAAAAAATTACAAGGAAATTGTACTAGGACTGGACATGGGCAACAGTGACCTGTGAATGGGGCCAACATTGAAATTTTTTCAAACTGTTTCTAAATGCATTGAAATTTGACATGGATAGACTATTCACATGACTTAACGATATGGGAGGGTTTCTGGACTCAAATTTGACTCACACACCCACTTTATTCCATCATCAATTCATCATGTAAACCATAAACCCTAATTTAGTGGAGTCATCAATTTGTCGGGTTTTAGTGTTCCTAGTGAATGGATGTGTTGTTGTTGACATGGAATGGGACAACACATGTACCTTATTAATTTTCTTCCTTCACTTGATGTGGGCTTGGTCTAGTCTTAGTCATCACCCTTCATGACAGTTGTCACCCAATGATCATTAGATCACAAGGTTGGAGGAATATGGGCATTGATATCATGAGGATTTATAACCCTACAGTAACAAGAGACATTAATTGAACTTTGAATAGATTGAAAGGTGCATGTAATTGAAAATAATAACAACCCAAAACTAAAAGGGATCAATACACAAACTGTCAATGAGAGGTGATATGGCCATGGTATGTAGGAATAGGCCTAGCACCTTCAAAATTATCATTCTCCAAATATCTTATACAAATTTTACAAGGAAATTGTACTAGGACTAGATACGGGCAATAATGACCTGTGAATGGGGCCAACGTTGAAAGTTTTTCAAACTGTTTCTGAATGTATTGAAATTTGACATGGATAGACTATTCACATGCCTTAACAATATTGGAGGGTTTCTGGACTCAAATTTAACTCACACACCCACTTTATTCCATCATCAATTCATCATTGAGGGTCTATATGGAAATCCTCGTAATACACATCCAACCTCAAGGTTTTGTGCACCAAATGGAAATGGATTATTAGAGTACTATAATAAAACAAGGTCTCTAAGTATCGATGGAATACAAAGTCTCATATTTGGTTTGTCTTTTAATGAACATTCATTATGGTGGTCCTCCATCCTTTGCACGAAGGAAAAACCTTCATCGAGACAACCTAGTTGTCAACCCTAAGAGGCATTAACATGATCAGAGATGTTTTTGTCTCCGAGACTTTGGACAATATTATGTGTCAATGAGAGGTGATATAGTTGTGGTGTGTAGTAATAGGCCTAGAACCTTCAAAATTATCATTCTCCAAATATCTTATATAAATTTTACAAGGAAATTGTACTAGGACTAGACACGAGCAACAGTGACCTGTGAATGGGGCCAACGTTGAATTTTTTTCAAACTATTTCTGAATGCATTGAAATTTGACATGGATAGACTATTCACATGCCTTAACGATATGGGAGGTTTTTTGGACTCAAATTTGACTCACACACCCACTTTATTCCATCATCAATTCATCAGCAATTCATCATTGAGGGTCTATATGGAAATCCTCGTAGTACACATCCAACCTCAAGTTTTCGTGCACCAAATGGATTATTAGAGTACTATAATAAAACAAGGTCTCAAACTATCGACGGAATACAAAGTCTCATATTTGGTTTGTATTTTAATGAACATTCATTATGGTGGTCCTCCATCCTTTGCACAAAGGAAAAACCTTCATTGAGACAACCCAGTTCTCAACCTTAAGAGGCATTAACATGATTAGAGATGTTTTTGTCTCCGAGAATTGGGACAATATTATGTGTCAATGAGAGGTGATTTGGCTGTGGTGTGTAGGAATAGGCCTATCACCTTCAACATTATAATTTTCCAAATATCTTATACAATTTTTACAAGGAAATTGTACTAGGACTAGACACGGGCAACAGTGACCTGTGAATGGGGCCAACGTTGAAATTTTTTCAAACTATTTCTGAATGCATTGAAATTTGACATGGATAGACTATTCTCATTCCTTAACAATATGGGAGGGTTTTTGGACTCAAATTTGACTCACACATCCACTTTATTCCATCATCAATTCATCATTGAGGGTCTTTATGGAAATCCTCCTAATACACATCCAACCTCGAGGTTTCGTGCACCAAATGGATTATTAGAGTACTATAATAAAAAAAGTCTCGAACTATCAATGGAATAGAAAGTCTCATATTTTGTTTGTATTTTAATGAACATTCATTATGGTGGTCCTCCATCCTTTTCACGAAGGCAAAACCTTCATCGATACAACCTAGTTATAAACCCTAAGAGGCATTAACATGATTAGAGATGTTTTTGTCTCTGAGACTTGGGACAATATTATGTGTATGATGGTCTCTTTCCCTAGGATATAATGATTCCACTTCTTCACTACTTGCACAACAACACAGATTTCTTTATCATATGTGGGGTAGTCCAACATTTCTCCATGAAACAATTTTGAATGGTAACACAACAACCATCCTTGCATAAGAATCACCCCTAAAACATACTCGCTTGCATTTGTTTCTAGTTCAAATGGTCATTGTAAATTGGGCATGGCTAAGATTAGATAATTTCCAATCTTTCTCTTCATTTCTTCAAATGTCCATAGTTGTGGCTTGCCCCAATGAAAACTCTTCTCTTTGGCGGTCATGGCGTGTAATGGTGCAACTGTTTCTTAAACGTTTTCTATGAATATCCTCAAGTTTTGTATGAACATCCTCAAGTATTGCATTGCTGCCATGAAAATTTTGATCTTTGTCAAGATGGTAGGAATAAGCCATTGAACGATATTTGCAATCTTGTTTGGATCCACCCTTAGCGCTCCTCCATTGATTATGTGTCTAAGATAAATCAAGGACACTTTTTGACACTACATTTTTTCAAATTCATGATCAATTGATCTATTTTTAGTGTCTCTAGTCCTTGTTCCACATGTTGTATGTGCTCTTAATAATTATTGTTGAACATTAGTATGTCATCTAGATATACTTTTAAAATGAGTAAATAAATGGTTGTAGCACATCATTCATAAAGCACATGAAAGTTGTAGGTGCATTACATAAACCCAAATGAATCACTAGCCATTCATACAAAACTTGTTGCCTTGTCTTGAATGTTATTTTCCACATATTTTTCTTTGATCCTTAATCCAAGTCTTGTCTCACCCAACCCAAGTGATATGGTTGTGAATGACCATGAGTATCTATGCCAATATTTTAAACTAGTTGTGTAGAGATCAAATTCAATTGTGAATTGAGATCAAACAAGTAATCCACTTTAGCTTGTCTCATGTGGATATAGTCATGAAATAATTTGGTCATATCTTTTTGCTTTTTAGGACTATCATTGATTAATTCTACCTCCTTTTGAATGGTAGTGAAACTAATTAATGCTACCTCCTTTTGAATGGTAGTGAAACTACTTCTTCATTTAGCTTTTAGAAGTGCTTGGGGCATTTATCGAGGTGTAATTTCCAATAGTCTTGGTGTGTCACTTTCTCTCACAAGACTTGTAATACATGGTGGGAGGTGTTGTTTCTTGTGTCACTGGGACAATCTTTTTCGCATCCCACTTCTTATTCTTCCCATAAATGACACCTTGAACCACCACAAATGACCTCTCGAAGGCATCCTTTGCCAATTAGGTATATAGGTAACACTAACATTATTGAGCACTAGGTATGGGTCTCGGGGCCTTGACATGGTAAAGGGAGGAAACATGAACTTCAGGCCTTAAAGGAAGCTTTCAATGAGCCAGGGCCAATAAGGATGTCTCGTATAACCACACAAGGCCTTCTAAGGGTATTCCAACCTATGGTTGGGGATTTTGGTGCCACTAGGTGTTTTTGAGTAGTAGGTATGTGTCTCAAGGTCTTGGAAATGATATAAGGAAGAAGGCCATGCCTTAGGTTCTAAAGAAATCTTTGAGTCATATAGAACCATGAACAATGCCTCAAAGTACCATACATAAACTCCATAGAGGTATCCTTGGCCTCTAAGAAATTATGTTAGTTATCTCACAAGGTTTTGAGAATTAGCTATGGGTCTGAAGGCCTTGATATGGTTGAGGGGGGAACCCAAGGCTTAGTTGTAGTACAAATATTCTAGGCATCCATGGCCAAACATGACACCTCAAACTAGCACACCTAATCTCTCAAGATTTTAGGCAACTTCTAGGGCTCAAATTTCATGAATGACACCTCAAACCACCATAGATGACCTCTCGAGGGTATCTTTGGAATTCAAGTGGGCGTATGGGCATCAATAGGATATTTTGAGCACTGGGTATGTGTATTGGGTCCTTGGACAAGATCAAGAGAGGAAACCCAAGCCTTAGGTCCTAAAGGAAGTTTCTAGGTATGTAGGGCCTACAACGACATGTTGAACCATAATATATATATATATATATATATATATATATATATATTATATTATATAATTTATAATTTATATATTATAAATTATAAATTATATAAATTATATTATATATAACTATAATAATAATAATAAAGCCAAAAAATAAACAAATAACAAAACATAGTTCTAAAAAAACAAAACAAAACACATTTGAACTCAACTCTCGCGCGAGCTAGCTGGAGCCGAAGTTGGTTGCACGCAGAGTAGAGAGGAGGGAACATTGAGAGGAGAAGGAGGTCACACATAGTAGAGAGGAGGGCGCACATAGAGGAGAAGGAGGGCGCACAGAGGAGAAGGAGGGGAGGTTAGGGTGCACACAGAGGAGAAGGAGAGGAGGTTAGGGTGCACATAGAGGAGGCGAGGGCGAGGATGGTGAGTAACTCTGAACACTTCATGAATTTACATTTTTAATGCAAGAATAGTCTTTTTGTTTTAATAAGTTTGCGTTAGTTCCATTTTGTGTTGGAAGGAGAGGGAAATCTCCTAGATGTGAGTAAATCGCCCCCACAAATGTGTTGGTGTGCCCAAATGTGAGTAAATCACCCCCACAAATGACAAAATGATTCATGTAGCCACAATTTTTCCAACAGGGTATGAACTTGACCCTTGTGGAGGCAAAATTCCCCAAACTCTCTAACTTGTCCCCCCCAAATCTAGAAATCGACCTCCTCAATATTCAACATATTCCCACAACACAAAATCACCCTCCATTGAAATAACTCACACCATGAGAAATTTCATTAGGGCTCTATATTATTAAATACGACTTCATTAAGTTTCCTTCATAGAATAAAGCACTTCAACTTGAAAAATTTTCCAGCAAAATGGAACTCTATATCCCAAGGAAGACAATTGCCTAATAGGGTTCTCTTCCATGTAATAGAGTGTTGGATCATGTTGTCATTTTTTCCAATGGTTTGATTGATTGATGTCATTGATTGATGTCAAGTGATTGATTGATGCCAAAGGATTGATTGATTCATGATTGATGTAATGTAATATGTATTGTCCTTGATGAGAATGCATAGATGAATATGGATCAATGAGTTGTCATTGATATTATGAAGATGGATCAATGAGTTGTCATTGATACATGATGAAGATGGATCGATGTGGTTTCATTATTATATGATGCATTGTTGGAAAAATGTATAGATGACTCGTTATTGTCTTATCATGATTGATAAGGTGCACAAATGGATGAACTCCAAAGTGGTCCCCTTATGGTGAAATCCCTCACGGGAAGATGCTTTGTGGATTGAGTTATCCTAGAAGAATGGTTGGAGGACCCATTCTCTCATTATTGTCTTATCATTATTGATAAGGTGCACAAATGGATGAACTCCAAAGTGGTCCCCTAATGGTGAAATACCTCATGGGAAGACGCTTTGCGGATTGAGTTATCCTAGAAGAATTGTTGGAGGACCCATGCTTATATGTGGAATAATGAGATGAATATCAAGGAAATTGTTGGTGAAACTATCCTAGATGGATAATGATTGTCACACCATTTCCAATGGTATGTGGAATGTCATATAACTCCTCATGGTTTGAGAGTTATGGCCTTATGAAGATGAAAGACCCCCACATGAAGGCTTGAAGCCTCCAAGGTCAAAGAAGTCAAAGTGACCTAAAAGAAGAAATCATTATTTAAATGATAAAGTAAAGTGACAAAGTCAATGTGGATTATTTAAATAATAAAGAGAAGTGACAAAATCAAGAAATGATAAAGGTGACGAAATCAAGAAGAAATATTTAAATGATAAAGTATTGGAGAACTTTCTATTTATGGAAAGTGGTTAACCCTAAAATAAGGAAAATAGGTTAAGTGACCTAGAAATGGGTTAATATTATTTAAATGATAAATTAAAGTGACAAAGTCAAGGTGGATTGTTTAAATAATAAAGAGAAGTGACAAAATCAAGAAATGATAAAGTAAGGTGACAAATCAAGAAGGAATATTTAAATGATAAAGTATTGGAGAACTTTCTATTTATGGAAAGTGGTTAACCTTAAAATAAGGAAAATAGGTTAAGTGACCTAAAAATGGGTTAAGTTACCTATAGGATGAAAGTATAAATAATATAGCAATGGTCTCTTATAGATCATCCTTTTAGTGGATCAATGGAGAGCTTCTTGTGAGAATATATTTTGGAGTATTGATGGAGAGCTTCTTGTGAGAGCTTCTTGAGCATTTTTGGTGTGGAACACTTGAGAATATTGAATATATATAGGTGAATGAGGTAACCAAAGGATATATAAGCCAAATTTCAGAGGGAAGGTGAATAAAAGAGGGTCGGAATTCAAGGGAGGATAAATTCTTTTCATGATGTTTTCTAAGGTATGTTATTTACAGGTCATCTCACCATTTTCGCAACTTTTTTTCTATAATGTTTCATATCATGAGATTGATATTGCAATAAGGAAACATATCCAAGTATCCATGATAAAAAATTCAGTTTGTGGGTCGTTTTATTTTTGGTGGAAAATAGGGTTTGTGGCTAGTTTGAAAACTAGTCTAAAACAGGTGTTTCAGGTAAAAATGTCAAACGTCTTCATAATAGATCCAAATTCAATGAGACCAATTGTGTTGGTTATATTAAATTATTTAGTATGCTGTGTAATAGTTTTAGATCGATTCAACAAATATTCCATGTGGGGAACGCTCTACAAGGTCGCTCTCTAGAATAAGCCAAAATTCAACAAGGTATGTCATTTTTTCTATAACTCCTTTTCTGAGAGGTTCCTAGTGACACCTGGAGGAATTGTATAAAAAAACACTGAAGAACATTTAATATCAGTTTCATATCATTATTCATTACATGTACAAAGTTATGATTATTTCAAGTTAGGGTTGTTGACTAATCCAAAACTAGTCATGGTTGAGACAAGCAGTTGATGAGTTGGCACATACATGAGGTGTATAGTTGATGATGTTGGTACATATTGATGAGTCATTGTTGATGAGTAGTTGACACATGATTTTTATATACTTGGTACATGGTTGGATGCACTTTTTTATGTTACATGTTGATTATAGGTTGTTTGGCACAGGTTGGTGCATGGTTGATGCACTTGTTTATGGTACAGATTGATATTTGTTGAGGATTGTTGCCTCATCTCAGTTGGTGTTGAGGGTGTAAGATGAGTCTTGAATTATAGAGATGGTGATCTTGTAGATTTGTACTCTATTCAGTTGTTGCTGAAAAACCCCAAGGATTGTAGTCTGTAATAAAAGTAAAATTGTACATACATCTTGTGTTCTTTGTGTTCTTTGTGTTCCTTGTGGTGATGACTTGTTGATGATATATTGCTGATATATGTTGCTGATATGTGTTAACATTTAAATGGTTATAAATGAAAGAAATGAGTAATGAGTTAATGGTAATTATTAACTAAGGAGTTTTGGGAAAAAGATCCCTACACTGTTCAACCCCCCCTCAGTGTAGTCGATGTGTCCAACAATTGGTATCAGAGCGGGCCTTCACTACAAGCCTTAATAAGCTTGAAGGATATCCATAGACACACAAATGGAATATGAAATACCAATCCTTGATGAGGAAAACTATTCTACTTGGAGAATAGAGATGAGAGTGTATTTGAAGACAATGGGAGCAACTATTTGGAAGGCAACCATTAGTGGATCAATTTTGTTGAAGAACAATTCAAAGTTTGCAGCTCAAAGGGAAGGAAAGAAGAATGATGCATTGACTCTCAAGACCATTCTTAGTGGAATCTCAAGCCCTATCAAAGAAAGCATGGAACAATGCACTTCCGCCAAGGATCTATGGCTAAATCATGAGGAGGCATATCAAAGCAAGAAGGAGAAGGAAGATATTGAATACCACTCCATCAAGATTATCAAAGGTAAAGAATATCCAAAAATCCCTGATTGTATTATTTCTAAATGTGATCTTGAAAACATTTCAAATGAAGATAAAGAATCAAGTGATAATTTTGGCAAAAAGGAAGATCTTGAAGATACTTCAAATAAAGGTAAAGAATCTCCAAAGACTCTTGATTGCAATGATTCAAAATGTGATGATGTTGAATTTTTCTCAAGCGAATAAGATGATCTAGAAACAGTTTGTGTAAATTTTGATCGAAATTATCCCATGGAAAGAATAGAAGAAGATCTATTAGAACTTCAAAAATAAGTTGAAGAGGGTTTATATAGATATAGAAGTGATCATTTTTATACACACTATAACTATCTTTTGGATAACCCTAAGAAGTTTTTTAGGAGAAGTCAAAGGCACATCTTGAAGTTAAAGGGAATGCTCAAGGAACAAGAAGAGAGAAATAAGACTTAATTAGAAGAAAAGGAAGAAGAGATCATAAGACTAAAGAATGAAAAAGAAGATATGAAGGTAGATGATGAGATTAACAAAAATTTTGAAACTATTATTCATCTCAAGACCCAAATTGAAGAAGCCAAAAGGGTAGAAGAACTTTTGAAGAATCAAATTAATGAAAAGGAAGAGTCATGTGATAAGTTAGAAGCTGAAGTTGTTGACCTTAGAAAGAAGGTAGAGAAGTGAAACAAATTCTTGAATATCTCACAAATCTTGGATGAGATCTTGGAAAGTTAAAGATCACCATGTGATAAATCAGGACTTGGATACAAAGAAGAAGCTACACATGCTGAAGCAAGCACCTCAAAGAAGCATGAGGTAAGTCCATAAAAGAAGGAAGATAATGTTGAAAAGCAACCATCTACACAAGGCAAGGAAAATTTCAAAAGAACAAACAAAGGAAGACATCAAGAAGCTATTTTTGGGACACCAAAACAAATGTATGAAAGCATTATTCATGGTCATTGTTATTCATGTAGATAATATGGTCACAAATCTTTTGAATGTATATCTTATGAAAGAAGATATAATGGAATATTTCATAACACCATAAGGTGTTGGAGATGTGATCAAGTAGGACACATTGTTGTTCACTGTAACACCATGAGATGCTACAACTGTAGTGGATTTGGCCACAAATCCCAGGAATGTTGGAACACAAGAAGAAAGTCTATGATGAGGACTTCAAATATCATGGCTAGAAGAAGGAATGAAGGAAGGGAGACATATTTGAAAATATGGATGCTTAGAGATCAAGTTATGAGGAGTAGGGACATATGCAGAAGTGGGTGAAGAAAACAGAGTAGCCAGAACAGAATGAAAGACTGAAGGGAAGTTCAAATGTGTCATTTATTAATGCATACGCGGGTGCCAGTGGTATTAGTCGCACACATACACAGGCTAAATTTGTATAGGTCGTGTACATATGTGATCTATCTGTGCAGCAGACCATGTATATATGGTGAAGCCTAAGGAAAAGGGCCATGCACAGCGATTGCAGTTTGATGTGATGGTATAACTCTGTGATTCAGGGTCTGACATGGTTTATTGCAGGTTCTGACATTGTTTGGTGCAGGTTTTCATGATTCTATATTGGATTATGTAAGGTGATGATGTAAAAAAAAATCTTGGGTGCATGGCACTAACCCATGAGTATGGATTGATGCATTTTCTGTTGAAGAACAATGTTGTTTATGACAGTGAAGTTATGACACCTTGGTTATGTGATATATCTTGATAATGTATTGGAAGCTTACTTGTTGGAAAGATCGATGCATGGATTTAGCATATGGATGGGCTACACATTGGGACATGTGGTTGGTGAGTTGATGAGGTGATCATGTTGTACATCATTGATGATTCATAGCTTGATCTATAATTGATATATGTTTGGTACACTCATAGATGGCATATGCTTGATGATACTACACCATTGGTACAACTTGATCAACACAACAATTGGTATTTTTTTAAGATACATGATTATGGCACTTGGTTCATGATGGAGACATATCATGAGTGATATGACACATGGTTGGAATATTGGTAGATACATATTGTTGACATATTGGTATATGCACATGGTTGGCATATCGGTAGATGCACATGGTTGGAATATTGGTGGATGCACATGGTTGGCATATTGGCAGATCCACATGTTGGTATATTGATAGAGGCATATGATTGATACATTCCATGGATGATATCTTTTGGAACATTTCATGATGTTGATGTACATAGGTGTTGTGCATGATGAGAACATATTTTTGCACAGTATGTGCTTGGTTGATATTTGTCTCATGATTCTTTATTTCATTGTTGACATATCTTTTGCTTCATGATGCTTGGTATAGCATGAGTTTGATGCATGAACAGGTCCAAGGATCGTTATATGGCAGCACATTGTTCATCGCGTAGAGAAGATAGGGGAGACATACCCATAGGGGGAGTCATTCTTCTTCCCATGATTCTAGGAGGAGATATTTATCAGATGCATACCTAGAAAAGATCCCTATATTTGAAGAAAGAGCCCTATATTTATCGTTATTATGGTAGCTACGGGAGGTATTTACCCCCACGTGTGAACCTAACGAGAATAGAAGACTCCGCGAAGCAAGAGAAACCCTAATGAATTGGCTAATAACCCTAGAAGCCTTGTCGGCTCAAGAAGATAATTTATATTAGGCTATTAGCCTCCAAGAGAAGAAGTCGGCCAGAATTAATAATAATATACTGAACAGACACATACCCAGAAGGAGAAGTCGGCCCCAGCAAACTAGCAGGATTACTATAAATACAGGGCACCAGTTCTCATTTGACAGAATCTCAGGACTGCAGTTTTCCCAGTTGGTGCGCATTGCAGTTGCAGTTGGTGCGCAGGTTTGGAGGAGGGTTGCAGGTGCAGCTACAGCATCAGCTAGTTTCAGTATTGGCTTGGATATCTCTTGGCTAGAGTTTGGAACATCTGATCAGTCTTTTGTGATGCGTTATCCTTGGGGATTGATGCGCTACTCTTTTTTTGGCTATCTAGCCTAGGGTTTGCTTCCAGAGGAATTATCAGTCAAGGTTAAGGTGCTCAGAGGGAGGCTTCGGCCTGTGGTTGGGTGACGAGGGTATCGTCAATGGTAAAATGAGCACACCATCTTCTATATTCTAACAGGTTATGGGCCCACACCCCTTCAGTCAGCCTAAAACACTAGAGGGAAACATAACTACTAGATATTGAGCTCGTTGAGGAACTGTCGCTAGGGTTACTAGCAGGAGCAGCTTCCAAAAGCACTGCAGCTAGGGTTACTAGCAAAAGCATTTGCAGAAACACTAAACCTCTTGTTGAGGCACCTTAAGTGACGAGATTGACCTAATCTCCGGATAGATCAGTGCGCCCTAGCCCAGCGCATCTCCTGGTACTCTCAGAAGGCCAAGACGTGAAGTTTGGATTTCTGGTCAAATCTAGGGTTTGA
>ML788789.1:464746-499474 GCA_009831015.1 Picea engelmannii
TAGATGAGGACTACTGTGGTGAATGTGTTTCACTGCTCGCAACTATATGTTGTTGATCAAGTACTTGTGTGTTACTTGATGTGGTAGTTAACCACTGAATTGTAGTTGTGTACTACTATGAATAGACACAGGTGTGTTCTATCATTGTTCTAAATTTCCTTGAAGACTATCAGCAGATTATTGGAGATGATCATTCAGATGAATGATGAACACAGATTTTCCAGAAGGAAAACAGTTCAGAGATTTTACTCCTCCTGTATCACTCCATGGTGAGAGTGACTTATCCAGCATCATATCTAACTACTCAGATGAATTATGGTTTCGAGAGATGATGCAATTGATGGTGATGGTAATGCTCATGATCTAGTCATGAAATAGTCTAGATGACTATATTGATGCTACCGGGTAAATGGTATGTTTTGTGCTCAAGTCCATTACCTGTAAATACCTCTCTAGCTAGGAGGGAGTGTTAATATTATGGTATCTACGAGAGGTATTTACCCCCACATGTGAACCTAATGAGAATAGAAGACTCCACGAAGAAAGAGAAACCCTAATGAATTGGCTAATAACCCTATAATCCTTGTCGGCTCAAGAAGATAATTTATATTAGGCTATTAGCCTCCAAGAGAAGAAGTCGGCCAGAATTAATAATAATATACTGAACAGACACATACCTAGAAGGAGAAGTTGTCCCCAGCAAACTGGCAGGATTACTATAAATACAGGGCGCCAGTTCTCATTTGACAGCATCTCAGGACTGCAGTTTTCCCAGTTGGTGCACATTGCAGTTGCAGTTGGTGCGTAGGTTTGGAGGAGGGTTGCAGCTGCAGCTGCAGCAGAAGCTAGTTTCAGTATTGTCTTGGATATCTCTTGGCTAGGGTTTGGAACATCTGATCAGTCTTTTGTGATGCATTATCCTTGGGGATTGATGCACTACTCTTTGTTTGGCTATCTAGCCTAGGGTTTTCTTCCGGATGAATTCTTAGTCAAGGTTAAGGTGCTCGGAGGGAGGCTTCAGCCTGTGGTTGGGTGATGGGGGTATCGTCAATGGTAAAACGAGCACACCATCTTCTATATTCTTACACACAGAGGCATAATTCTAGGAGGAGCGATGGTCATAGGGGGAGTATGTTCTATGTATTTTCAACATTACATCATAGTGATATCCCTTTTTCAAAAGGGGAGAGATTATTCAGAGGAAGATCAAAGGCACTCAGACAGGGGGAACAGCCCCAAGGAAAGTTCAACCAGGGCGAGCAGCCCCAAGAGGAAAATGGCCCTTTTCCATTGATGTCAAAGGGGGAGAGATAGTCACATTGATGTGATTGATGATTATTGATTGGGAGAGATAGTCACATTGACTATTGATGTAGAGCATGCCTTATCTACATGTTGACATCAATATTGGTATTGCCATCAATGCCAAAGGGGGAGATTGTAATATCATGTTGTCATTGATGTCAATGGTTTGATTGATTGATGTCAAGTGATTGATTGATGCCAAAGGATTGATTGATTGATGATTGATGTAATGTAATATGTATTGTCTTTGATGAGAATGCATAGATGAGGATGGATCAATGTGTTGTCATTGATATGATGAAGATGGATCAATGAGTTGTCATTGATGTAGAAATTTTGATACACTTAATGTATTCCTGCGATTCTCCTGATCTAACAATTTCCACCACTTGTTAAATACAGAATCACTTCTACTATTATTCTTGTGGAAGCAATTAAAACACGATCACAACCACAATGCACAAAGTGAAATATCAATAACACACAACACAAATTTTTTACCGAGAAAGCATAAAGCTATAAACCCCAACTATCATATATTATGTATATCATGAATCATGAAACAATATCATACAAAACTCTAATCCAAGAGCTCTCAGTACAATACAATCGTCTCACACTGTCATACACAAATTAGAAAATATATGTGTCAATTCCTGTGTCCAGACAGCCTGCCTCCTCTGCACAAACTCTGCAATCTGAATTCTCTCGAACATGCGAATTGCCTCATTTGCACATGCTCATAAGCATATTCACTGCATGTGTGAAAAAATCACAAATGATAGCCAAACTATCCCTTTCACCTGTTATCTCAACTAGATCTCCATTGGAACTGACATGCATGTAGTTAACCGTGGTGAATCTTCAGTTGCATGTGAGTTCATTGATTAACTGAACTCTCACTAGTGCATGTTTAGTTACAACTAGTACAATTGATATTAACTCACTTAACTACACTTATAATTCTGTTACAATTCCAAATCACTCAGTTATGAATGAGATAACAGATTAATATTTATTGTCTAATTTATTTAGGGAAAAATAAATTAGACACATGTTTCTTGTTGACTTTTCAACACTCCCTCTCAACAAGAAAGGGATTATCCTTCACCCCAATCCTGTCTCTATGATATTTGAATTTTCTCCTGGTGAGCGCCTTCGTCAGAATGTCTGCATCCTGATCTTCCGTAGGAATGTATTGAAGCAACATGATCTTCCGCTACACACAATCTCTGAGATGATGATACCGGATATCTATATGCTTAGATCTGTCATGAAACACAAGATTAATCGAGAGTTTAATGCAACTCCGATTATCACAATAAATCACTGTCGGATCTAAATGAGAACCAAACAAACCACCCAAGATCTTCCTCATCTAGATAGCATCACATGCAGCTTGACTCGCTGCCATGTATTCCGCTTCCACTGAACTGAGTGCCACGGATCTCTCTTTTCTGTTGTACCAAGAAACAGTTGTAGATCCGATACTAAAGATCCCCCCTGATGTGCTCTTTCTGTCCATTGGGTTGCCTGCCCAATCTTCATCCGTGAAGCCATGCAACTTCACCTCATTCATCTGTCTGTACCATAATCCATACTCTGATGTGCCTTTCAGATATCTCAGGACATGCTTACCTACATTCCAAAAGAGTTTGGTAGGCTTAACCATCGCTTGACTTAGCTGGTTAACCGCATAGCAAATGTCTGGCCTTGTGTTCACTAAATACATTAGCGAACCCACTAATTGTTGATAGACAGTAGCATCCACTACCTCTCCAGAAGTAGCATCCTCTTTCCTCCAATTTCCTGGAAGAGGAGTATCCATGGGTTTGCAGCCCTCCATGTGAAACATACCCAGTATCTCCCTTGTATACTTTCCTTGAGACACAAAAAGTTCACCATCTCGCTGCCATATTTCCAAACCAAGGAAATAATGAAGAAGGACCAAATCCTTCATCTCAAACTCCTTTGCAAGGTCATCCTTGCATTCAACTGCTCATCACTAGTAAGTATTAAATCATCAACATAAAGAACAATGATTAATAGCTTACCCTCCACCACAATTTGGTATAGGTTTGCATTAGCTTCACTTTTGGTGAATCCCAATCCGGTGAAATAATTGTCTATACGTGTGTACCAAGCACGGGGTTCTTGTTTCATCCCATACAATGCTCTCTTGAGTCTGCACACATGATACTCTCTATCAAAGGTCTCAAAACCTTCTGGTTGTTCAATGTACACTTCTTCCTCAATGATCTTGTTGAGGAACACAGTTTTTACATTCATCTAATGAATGCGCTAGCCCATCTGCGTTGAGAGTGCAAGGATGGATCTTATGGAAGAGTACCTAGTGATAGGTGCAAAGGTCTCACCATAATCTATCCCCTCGATCTATGAGAAGCCTCGGGCCAAAAACCTGGCCTTGTATTTCTCCACACTCCCATCAACAACTTTCTTTACCTTGTAGATCCATCTTGAACCTACCACCGATTTATCAATCGGTCTTGGGACAATTTCCGATACACTATTTTTGACAATGGAGTCATACTCCTCTACCATAACATCAACCCAAGTGGGGTCCTGCACTACTTCCTGAAAGGAAGATGGTTCAATCACAATACATTTGCTCATAAGAGCCATGTATCCAACAAATCGATCAGGAGATTGTCTCTGTCTGCGCTGTGAAGTAGGGGTTCCTACATTCTGTGCAGCATCTAGTCTCAATCTATCAGCTTTCGTGGTGCACTTTCTACCATTTCTGATGGATGGATCTGCTTGAGTGTTTTCCTCCACTCCATGAACCTCTTCATGTGGTTGATCCACATCTTGAGACTCATTCTTGGGAACCAACAATTCCTCTTCTGCATGCAATTCTATCTCCCTCTCAAGCGACAATCGCATGGCTTTCCCCTCATCGAATTTTATATCCTGTCGCATAACAGTCATCTTACTATTTGGAAAATACACACAATAATTATGGGGTGTTTTTGTGTACCCCACAAATATCCCAACTTCAGCAGTCGGTTCAAGCTTCTTCCTGGCATCCTTGTTTACATGCACATAAGAAGATGAACCAAACATTTTAAAATGAGAAACATCAAGTTTCTTACCAGTAAAAGCTTCTTCATGTGTACTCATGCCAAGTACTCTATGAGGACAACGGTTCTACACATAAACCACAATATTGCATGCTTCTTCCCACAAATGCATTGGTAGGCCCTGATCATGCAACATTGCTCGTGCTGCACCCGCGATCATTATGTTCTTTCTCTCCGTGACCCCATTTTGCTATGGATTATGAGGTGCTATGAGTTCTCTTCGAATTCCTTCTCTGCTGCAGAATTCTTTGAATTCATTAGAGATGTATTCTCCACCGTTATCGCTCCTTAGAGATTTCACTTGCTTCTCCGACTCTTTCTCCACCAATACTTTAAACTCATAGAACTTTGAGAATGTTTGATCCTTCTTCTGCATGAAGAATATCCAGCATTTACGAGAAAAGTCATCAACAAAAACAACATAATACCTTTGTTTTGTTGTTGAAGCAATCGAGAATGGTCCACACACGTCTGTGTGCACCCTCTCCAAGATCACCGAAGCACAATTCTCCTTTTCATGAAAGGTGGACTTTACATACTTCCCCAGGGTGCACCCCTTGCACTGATCTAACTAAGAAAGTGTTCCCATTGGAAGTCCAGTAGATATTTGTTGCATGATATTAAAGGCTCCATGATGAAGATGGCCCAATCACCTGTGCCATAATTCTCCCTCATCCCAGCTCCAACTTTATGTCGTAGATAGGCTTTACCACTACTAAAAACAACATCATAGCCTCTATCCTCCAACATTGCGACTGAGACCAAGTTTTTCTTCAGACCTGGAACATGCATAACATTTTTCAATTGAAATGGTTTACCTGACTCCCTCTTAAAGGTAATGGTACCAATACTAGTTGCACTGTATCGTCCATCATCGCCCATCTCTATATGCATTCTGAGATCTTTCTCCTCCAAGTCAATGAAAGACTCTTTATCTCTCATCATGTGGAATGAAGTGCCAGTATCCAAATACCACACCGATCCCAATGCACTTGAAGCCATGCATGCGATCAAAGAAAAATCAAGCTCAAATTGTGAGACAAGAGCCTCACCAGTTGCATATCCAACAACCGTCTTGTCCTTCTTCTTGTGTGGATAGTTAGTAGCGAGATGCCCATGTTCGTGACAGTGAAAACAATTCACTTTGGACAAATCTATCTTCTTGACTTTAGACTCGGATTTTGATTGGAATTTCTTCCCTTTCCCTTTCCTTTCCTTGGTAGTCAAAGCACAATCCTCTTCATCATCACGCTTTGATGAATATCCATCTCTGGTGTTCCGCCTAAACTCCTCTTGCACTAGATCCGACCACAGTCATTCTCAATCTGGCAATTTTTCCCTTCCATTGACAGAGTCTTGATAACTGTGCCAACTCTTAGGAAGCCCTAGGAGTGCCAAGCTCACCAAATCATCAACAACGACTGTTATTCCCACACTTCCAAGCTCATCCAGACATTGGACAAACTTCGTGAGATATTTTGGAATGGTGTCGACTTTCTCCATCTTGATATTCCTGAGTTTATCTTTGAGCACCAATTTCCTATGGCCACTACTATTTTGGAACAGACCTGTCAAAACCTTCCACATTACATATGGTGTGGTTTTCCCATGGAGACTTGAGACAATGTGGTCTTGTACTCCCTCCAACAGAATCCTCCTTGCCTTCACCACTTTCTTTTTCCATGCATCAAGATTTGCAGTATCTGTCACATCCGACTTAGGAACATTTGTGTCAATGTAACCCTTCAAGCCATTGTCATCGAGCACTGCTTCCATCCTGTCCTTCCAAGCAATGTAGTTCGAGCTGCCCTCGAGTGCATACTCCAACCTCAAGCCATTGAAAGACATTTTTGATCTTGAATTAAGTGTCACACAAAGAAAATCTTACAAATTTGAATGTTATCCAACCCAAAAATCAACTCCTGCACTTTCCTCTTGCCCTAGGAGGTTCGCACTGATCCGAAATTGGATCCAGAAGCCTAATAGGGCTTGAAAAATGCTCAAAAATGAAAGTGCTCAAAATCCAACGAAATCAACGCCATTGCATCTGTCTCGTCTTCCCTATTTCGGCGGTATATTTACTTTGTCAAACGGGCTCCGTATGAGAAAGTTATCGCGTTCTGATCGGAAGCCCAAACAGGTAAAAAGTCAAAGGTCAACTGGTCAAAAAGTCAACGTTGATGACATCAGCATGCTGACTGTGAAGGATATGACGTGGCACTCTCTAGCTGATGGTGATTGGGCAGGTTTGCTGACAAGGCATACATGTGGCAGGCAACTGGACCAGTCAATAGCTGACAAGTGGTATTAATCCGTCAAATGGGGAGATGCCACGTGGCCCAGTCATGGGCAGCCACGTGGCACCCAGTCATCAGTTGAAGTGGCATGTTTCCAAAAAAAAAAATATGTTTTGGGGTCCATGAGTTTTGAACCCATGACCACCACCAAGCCCAACACCTTAAGAAATGGTCTTTGCCAATACACCAAATTATTTCTTATGTTGTAAAACCCACATTATAAAATATATTGCAAAGTATTGCATGGAGAGGGGCTAGCGCTTGGCCATATGAACCCATATGACCCTGTCAAGGGGGCGCACGCTGTGAAAAAGGGGGCTTATGCCCAAATCTAACTATAAAGTGGGTTTTATAACCAATTTTTGGGTTTTAATAGTAATTAAGCCTATTTTTAATGGTTTTTGGGAGTTATTGGGTAGTTTTGGAGCCTAATTTTTGGGAGGAAGTTGGGGATGAGCAACAAAATTTCCTAGCTATATAACCCAGGCTTGTTTGAGGCCATAGGGGGCATTCAGAGCAGAATTATGCTGAGGAGAAGCCAAGCCAAAGTCATTTTGAGGCAGAGAAGCTTTTGAGGAGGAGACGTTGTTGGACCATTTCTGGGAGCTCCGGACGTCCGTTTTGCATGCCGTTTTCTTTGCATGGTTCTAGAGATCTAGAATAACATGACCAGATCAGTCTTGTATCCATTTGGCATTGAATCTATGTACTTTTGATCTTTTGAACAGAAATAAAGAAGTCTCCTGCACAGAGAAAAGGCCCGGAGACGTAGGCAAAGTTGTGCCGAACTCCGTTATCAATCTGCGTATTATGGTTTTCTGTATTTTATTTCATTTCATATATGAAAATGTGTATATGTCTGTCATATTTCCTCTTCTTTCCTCATTCTTTCACTAAGTTTCTCAAATGGTTAATTAACGCATGCAAAATTAAAACTCAACCATAAGTCATTAAAAGATCCTACGGATCATGCACCCCACCTGAGAGAAACCTAAGGGAAGTTCGTATCCTGCCTGTGTGTAGCCTGCAAACTTTCCTAGGATGTTCGCACCCTACTCCACTGTAGCATGCGAGAATGCTCAAGAAGTTTGCACCTTGCTCCACTATTAGGGTAAGGGAAGTTCGCACCCTGCTCCACTGTAGCCTGTGAGAATGACAATGAAGTTCACACCCTGCCTTTGTCTAGGGTGAAAGAATTTATGTTCTTGAAAACACTAGAAGTTTTCAGTACTAGAGTTCTCACCCGGCTAGAGACGAGACCTGCGAGAATACGATTTTGTTCGCACCTCACTTCCGTAGCTCCATGGCCTCCGTGGCTCTGATTACATGTAGAAATTTCGATACACTTAATGTATTCCTGCAATTGTCCTGATCTAACAATTTTTGCCACTTGTTAAATACAAATATGCTTCTACTATTATTCTTGCGGAAACAATTAAACCATGATCACAACCACAATGCACAAAGTGAAATATCAATAACACACAACACAGAAGTTTTACCGGGAAAGCGTAAAGCTAAAAACCACAACTATCATATATTATGTATATCATGAATCATGAAACAATCTCATACAAAACTCTAATCCAAGAGCTCTCAGTACAATACAATTGTCTCACACTGTCATACACAAATTAGCAAATACATGCACCAATTCCTGTGTCCAGACAACCTGCCTCCTCTGCACAAACTCTACAATCCGAATTCTCTCGAACATGTGAATTGCCTCGTTTGCACATGCTCATAAGCATATTCACTGCATGTATGAACAAATCACAACTAATAGCCAAACTGCCCCTTTCACCTGTTATCTCAACTGGATCTCCATTGGAACTGACATGCATGTAGTTAATCGTGGAGAATCTTCAGTTACATGTGAGTTCACTGATTAACTGAACTCTCACTAGTGCATGTTTAGTTACAACTAGTACAATTGATATTAACTCACTTAACTACACTTATAGTTCTGTTACAATTCCAAATCACTCAGTTATGAATGAGATAATAGATTAATATTTATTGTCTAATTTATTTAAGGGAAAAATAAATTAGACACATGTTTCTTGTTGACTTTTCAACAATTGATACATGATGAAGATGGATCGATGTGGTTTCATTGGTATATGATGCATTGTTGGAAAAATGTATAGATTACTCATTATTGTCTTATCATGATTGATAAGGTGCACAAATGGATGAACCCCAAAGTGGTCCCCTTATGGTGAAAGCCCTCACAGGACGACGCTTTGCGGATTGAGTTATCCTAGAAGAATGGTTGGAGGACCCATGCTTATATGTGGAATAATGAGATGAAGATCAAGGAAATTGTTGGTGAAAATATCCTATATGGATAGTGCTTGTCATGCCATTTCTGTTCGTATGTGGAATGTCACATAACTCCTCATGGTTTGAGAGTTATGGCCTTACGAAGATGAAGGAACCCCACATGAAGGCTTGAAACCCCCAAGGTCAAAAAAATCAAAGTGACCTAAAAGAAGAAATCATTATTTAAAAGATAAAGTAAAGTGACAAAGTCAAGGTGGATTATTTAAATAATAAAGAGAAGTAACAAAATCAAGAAATGATAAAGTAAGGTGACAAAATCAAGAAGGAATATTTAAATGATAAAGTATTGGAGAACTTTCTATTTATGGAAAGTGGTTAACCCTAAAATAAGGAAAATAGGTTAAGTGACCTAGAAATGGGTTAATATTATTTAAATGATAAAGCAAAGTGACAAAGGCAAGGTGGATTATTTAA
The DNA here is from genome assembly GCA_009831015.1 of Picea engelmannii. Taxonomy (NCBI): domain Eukaryota; kingdom Viridiplantae; phylum Streptophyta; class Pinopsida; order Pinales; family Pinaceae; genus Picea; species Picea engelmannii. Next base: position 474,210 of record ML788789.1, read on the forward strand.
ATAATAAAGTGAAGTGGCAAAATCAAGAAATGATAAAGTAAGGTGACAAATCAAGAAGAAATATTTAAATGATTATTGGAGAAATTTATATTTATGGAAAGTGGTTAACCCTAAAATAAGGAAAATAGGTTAAGTGACCTAGAAATGGTTTAAGTGACCTAAAAATGGGTTAAGTGACCTATAGTATGAAAGTATAAATAAGTTAACAATGGTCTCTTATAGATCATCCTTTTAGTGGATCAATGGAGAGCTTCTTGTGAGAATATATTTTCGAGTATTGACAGAGAGCTTCTTGTGAGAGCTTCTTGAGCATTTTTGGTATGGAACACTTGAGAATATTCAATATCTATAGGTTACTGAGGTATAAAAAGGATATCTAAGTTGAATTTCAGAGGGAAGGTGAAGAAAAGAGGGTCAGAATTCAATAGAGGATAAATTATTTTCATGATGCTTTCTAAGGTATGCTATTTACATGTCATCTCACCATTTTCACAATAATTTTTTTTGTATAATGATTCAAATTGTGATATTGATGCAAAAATGAGGAAACATATCCAAGTATATGTGGTAAAAAAATCAGCTTGTGGGTCGTTGTAGTTTTGGAGATACACTCTGTGGAAAATAGGATTTGTGGCTAATCCGAAAACTAGTCTAAAAAAGGTGTTTCAGGTAAAAATGTCACAACTTATTCATAATAGTTCCAAATTCAGTGAGACAAATTGTGTTGGTTATATTATAATCTTTAGTATTCTATGTAATAGTTTCATACTGATTCAACAAATATTCCTTGAGGGGCATGCTCTACAAGGTCACTCTCTAGAATAAGCCAGAATTCAGCAAGGTATGCCATGTTTTCTATAACTCATTTTCTGAGAGGTTCCAAGTAGTGAAACCTGGAGGAATTGCATAAAACACACTGAATAACATTTTGTATCAGTTTCAGATCTTTTTTCATTACAGGTACAAAGTTATGATTATTTCAAGTTATGGTTGTTGACTAATCCAAAACTAGTCATGGTTGAGACAAACAGTTGATGAGTTGGCACATACATGAGGTGTATAGTTGATGATGTTGGTACATATTGATGAGTCATTGTTGATGATTAGTTGACACATGATTGGGATATACTTGGTACATGGTTGCATGCACTTGTTTATTGTACACGTTGATTATAGGTTGTTTGGCACAGGTTGGTGCATGGTTGATGCACTTGTTTATGGTACATATTGATATATGTTGAGGATCGTTGCCTCATCTCAGTTGGTGTTGAGGGTGTAAGATGATTCTTTCATTATATATTTTGTGCTCTTGTAGAGTTGTACTCTATTCAGTTGTTGCTGAAAAACCCCAAGGATTGTAGTCCGTAATAAAAAGAAAATTGTACATACAACTTGTGTTCTTTGTGTTCCTTGTGGTGATGTCTTGTTGATGATATATTTCTGATATATGTTGTTGATATGTGTTGACATTTAACTGGTTTTAAATTATAGCAATGAGTAATGAGTTAATGGTGATTGTTAACTAAGGAGTTTTGGGAAAAAGACCCCTACACTGTTCACCCCCCCCTCTCTTAGTGTAGTCAGTGTGGCCAACAATTGGTATCAGAGTGGGCCTTCACTACAAGACTTAATAAGATTTAAGGAGATCCATAGACACACAAATGGATGATGAAATACCAATCCTTGATGAGGAAAACTATTCTACTTGGAGAATAGAGATGAGAGTGTATTTGAAGACAATGGGAGTAGCTATTTGGAAGGCATCCATTGATGGATCAGTTCTGTTGAAGAACAAGCCAAAGTTTGTAGCTCAAAGGGAAGGAAAGAATAATTATGCATTGGATCTCAATACCATTCTTAGTGGACTCTCAAGTCCTATCAAAGAAATCATGGAACAATGCACTTCTACCAAGGATCTATGGCTAAAGCTAGAGGAGACATATCAAAGCAAGAAGGAGAAGGAAGATATTGAAGACCACTCCATCAACATTATCAAAGGTAAAGAATATCCAAAAACCCTTGATTGTATTATTTCTAAATGTGATCTTGAAAACATTTCAAATGAAGACAAAGAATCAAGTGATAATGTTGGCAAAAAGGAAGATATTTAAGATACTTCAAATATAGGTAAAGAATCTCAAAAGCCTCTTGATTGCAATGATTCAAAATGTGATGATGTTGAATTTTTCTCAAGTGAAGAAGATGATCTAGAAACAGTTTGTGTAAAGTTTGATGGAAATTATCCCATGGAAAGAATAGAAGAAGATATATTAGAACTTCAAAAAGAAGTTGAAGAGAGTTTATATAGATATAGAAGTGATCATTTTTATACACACTATAACTATCTTTCGGATAACACTAAGAAGTTTCTTAGGAGAAGTCAAAGGCACATATTGAAGTTAAAGGGAATGATCAAGGAACAAGAAGAGAGAAATAAGACTCAATTAGAATAAAAGGAAGAAGAGATCACAAGACTAAAGAATGAAAAAGAAAATATGAAGGTAGATGATGACATTAACAAAAGTTTTGAAACTATTATTCATCTCAAGACCCAAATTGAAGAAGCCAAAAGGGTAGAATAACTTTTGAAGAATCAAATTAATGAAAAGGAAGAGTCATGTGATAAGTTAGAAGCTGAAGTTGTTGACCTTATAAAGAAGGTAGAGAAGTCAAACAAATTATTGAATAGCTCACAAATCTTGGATGATATCTTGGAAAGTCAATGATCACCATGTGATAAATCAGGACTTGGATACAAAGAAGAAGCTACACATGCTGAAGCAAGCACCTCAAATAAGCATGAGGTAAGTCCATCAAAGAAGGAAGACAATGTTGAAAAGAAACCATCTACACAAGGCAAGGAAAATTTCAAAAGAACAAAGCAAGGAAGACATCAAGAAGCTATCTTTGGGAAACCAAAACAAAGGTATGAAAGTATTTTTCATGGTCATTGTTATTCATGTAGAGAATATGGTCACACATCTTTTGAATGTAGATCTTATGAAAGAAGATATAATGGAATATTTCATAACACCATAAGGTGTTCGAGATGTGATCAAGTAGGACACATTTCTATTCACTGTAACACCATGAGATGATACAACTATAGTGGATTTGGCCACAAATCCCAGGACTTCTGGAACACGAGAAGAAAGTCTATGATGAGGAATTCAAACATCATGGCTAGAAGAAGGAATGAAGTAAGGAAGGGATACATCTTTGAAAATATGGATGCTCAGAGCTCAAGTTTTGAGGAGGAGGGACATCTACAGAAGTGGGTGAAGAATACAGAGCAACCAAAACATAATGAAACACTGAAGGGAAGTTCAAATGTGTCATATACTAATGCATATGCGGGTGACAGTGGTATCAATCATGTACATATGCAGGTTGACCTTGTATAGGTCACATACATACGCGAGATGTATGTGCAGCAGGTTGCATATATATGGTGAATCCTAAGGAAAAGGGCTATGCACAGGGATTGCAGTTTGATGTGATGGTATAACTCTATGATGCAGGGTCTGACATGGTTTATTGCAGGTTATGACATTGTTTGTTGCAGGTTTTCATGATTCTTTATTGGATTATGTAAGGTGATGATGTAAAATAAAATCTTGGGTGCATGGAACTAACCCATGAGTATGGATTGATGCATTTTCTATTGAAGAACAATGTTGGTTATGACAGTGAAGTTATGACACCTTGGTTATGTGATATATCTTGATGATGTATTGGAAGCTTACTTGTTGGAAAGGTTGATGCATGCATTTAGCATATGGATGGGCTACACATTGGGACATGTAGTTGGTGAGTTGATGAGGTGATCATGTTGTACATCATTGATGATTCATAGCTTGATCTATAATTGATACATGTTTGGTACACTCATAGATGGCATATGCTTGATGATACTACACCATTGGTACTACTTGATCAACACAACAATTGGTATTTTCTTAAGATACATGATTGTGAAACTTGGTTGATGATGGAGACATATCATGAGTGATATGACACATGGTTTTCATATTGGTAGATACACATGGTTAACATATTGGTAGATGCACATGGTTGGCATATTGGTAGATGCACATGGTTGGCATATTGGTGGATGCACATGTTGGCATATTGATAGAGGCATATGATTGATACATTCCATGGATGATATCTTTTGGCACATTGACTAATGTTGATGTACATGGTTGATGTACATAGGTGTTGTGCATGATGAGCACACATTTTTTTACATGATGTGCTTGGTTGATATTTTGCTCATGATTCTTTATTTCATTATTGACATATATTTTGCTTCATGATGCTTGGTATAGCATGAGTTTGATGCATGAATAGGTCCAAGGATCGCTATATGGTAGCACATTGTTCATCTCACAGAGAAGATAGGGGAGAGATACCCATAGGGGGAGTCATTCTTCTTCCCATGATTCTAGCAGGAGATATTTATTAGATGCATACCTAGAAAAGAGCCCTATATTTGAAGAAAGATTAAAGAGGCATAATTCTAGGAGGAGCGATGGTCACAGGGGGAGTATGTTCGATGTATTTTCAACATTACATCAGAGTGATATCCCTTGTTCAAAAGGGGAGAGATTATTCAGAGGAAGATCAAAGGAACTCAGATAGGGGGAGAAAACCCAAGGAATGTTCAAGCAGGGGGGGCAACCCCAAGAGGTAAATGGCCCTTTTCCATTGATGTCAAAGGGGGAGAGATAGTCACATTCATGTGACTGATGATTATTGATTGGGAGAGATAGTCACATTTGGGAGAGATAGTCACATTGACTATTGATGTAGAGCATGCCTTATCTACATTTTGACATCAATAATTGGTAATTGGTGTTGACATCAATATTCGTATTGCCATCAATGCCAAAGGGGGAGATTGTTGGATCATGTTGTCATTGATGCCAATGGTTTGATTGATTGATGTCAAGTGATTGATTGATTCCAAAGGATTGATTGATTGATGATTGATGTAATGTAATATGTATTGTCCTTGATGATAATGCATAGATGAATATGGATCAATGAGTTGTCATTGATATGATGAAGATGGATCAATGAGTTGTCATTGACACATGATGAAGATGGATCGATGTGGTTTCATTGGTATATTATGCATTGTTGAAAAAATGTATATATGACTCATTATTGTATTATCATGATTGATAAGGTGCGCAAATGGATGAACTCCAAAGTGGTCCCCTTATGGTGAAATCCCTCACAGGAAGAAACTTTGTGGATTGAGTTATCCTAGAAGAATGGTTGGAGGACCCGTGCTCTCATTATTGTCTTATCATGATTGATAAGGTGCACAAATGGATGAACTCCAAAGTGGTCCCCTTATGGTGAAATCCCTCATGGGAAGACGCTTTGCAGATTGAGCTATCCTAGAAGAATGGTTGGAGCACCCATGCTTATATGTGGAGTAATGAGATGAAGATCAAGGAAATTGTTGGTGAAACTATCCTAGATGGATAGTGCTTGTCATGACATTTCCGGTGGTATGTGGAATGTCACATAACTCCTCATGTTTTGAGAGTTATGGCCTTACGAAGATGAAGGACCCCCACATGAAGGCTTGAAGCCCCCAAGGTCAAAGAAGTCAAAGTGACCTAAAAGAAGAAATCATTATTTAAATGATAAATCAAAGTGACAAAATCAAGGTGGATTATTTAAATAATAAAGAGAAGTGAAAAAATCAAGAAATGATAAAGTAAGGTGGCAAAATCAAGAAGGAATATTAAAATGATAAAGTATTGGAGAACTTTCTATTTATGGAAAGTGGTTAATCCTAAAATAAGAAAAATAGGTTAAGTGACCTAGAAATGGGTTAATATTATTTAAATGATAAAGTAAAGTGACAAGATCAAGGTGGATTATTTAAATAATAAAGAGAAGTGACAAAATCAAGAAATGATAAAGTAAGGTGACAAATCATGAAGGAATATTTAAATGATAAAGTATTGGAGAACTTTCTATTTATGGAAAGTGGTTACCCTAAAATAAGGAAAATAGGTTAAGTGACCTAGAAATGGGTTAAGTGACCTATAGGAGGAAAGTATAAATAAGATAGCAATGGTCTCTTGTAGATCATCCTTTTAGTGGATCAATGGAGAGCTTCTTGTGAGAATATCTTTTGGAGTATTGATGGAGATCTTCTTGTGAGAGCTTCTTGAGTATTTTTGGTGTGGAACACTTGAGAATATTGAATGTGTATACGTGACTGAGGCAACCAAAGGATATATAAGCTGAATTTTAGAGGGAAGGTGAAGAAAAGAGGGTGGGAACTCAAGGGAGGATAAATTATTTTCATGATGCTTTCTAAGGTATGTCATTTACAAGTCATCTCACCATTTTTGAAATAAAAAAAAAAAAATCGATAATGATTCAGACCATGAGATTGATATTCCATTGAGGAAACATATCTAAGTATCTGTGGTAAAATATTCAGCTTGTGGGTCGTTGTATTTTTGGAGATACACTCTGTGTAAAATAGGGTTTGTGTCTAGTCCAAAAACTAGTCTAAAACAAGTGTTTCGGGTAAAAACGTCATAAATTCTTCATAATAGATCCAAATTAAGTGAGACTAATTTTGTTGGTTATATTATAGTCGTTACTATTATTTGTAACAGTTTCAGATCGATTCAACAGATATTACATGTGGGGCACGCTATACAAAGTCTCTCTCTAGAATAAGCCATAATTCAACAAGGTATTTCATTTTTGCTATAACTCCTTTTCTGAGAGGTTCCAATTAGTGACACCTGGAGGAATTGCATAAAACACACTGAAGAACATTTTGTATCAGTTTCATATCTTAATTCATTATAGGTACAAAGTTATGATTATTTCAAGTTAGGGTTGTTGACTAATCCAAAACTAGTCATGGTTGAGACAAGCAGTTGATGAGTTGGCACATACATGAGGTGTATAGTTGATGATGTTGGTACATATTTATGAGTCATTTTTTATGAGTAGTTGACACATTATTGTTATATAATTGGTACATGGTTGGATGCACTTGTTTATGGTACAGGTTGATTATAGGTTTCTTAGCACAGGTTGGTGCATGGTTGATGCACTTGTTTATGGTACAGATTGATATCTGTTGAGGATTGTTGCGTCATCTCAGTTGGTGCTGAGGGTGTAAGATGAGTATTTAATTATAGATCTAGTTCTCTTGTATAGTTGTACTATATTCAGTTGTTGTTGAAAAACCCCAAGGATTGTAGTCCGTAATAAAAAGAAAATTGTACATGCATCTTGTGTTCTTTGTGTTCCTTGTGGTGATGCCTTGTTGATGATATATTTCTGATATATGTTGATGATATATTTCTGATATATGTTGTTGATATATGTTGCTGATATGTGTTGAAATTTATCTGGTTATAAATGACAGGAATGAGTAATGAGTTAATGGTGATTGTTAACTAAGTATTTTTGGGGAAAAAGTGACCTACACTGTTCACCCCCCCCTCTCAGTGTAGTCGGTGTGTCCAACATGGAGTGTAGGATATATTGAAAACACATTGAGTCTACTTAGGCCCAAGAAAAATTGCTTAAGTGAGAAACTTGTAACCAACGTTTCAAGGTTTTGACTTGCTTTTAATAGAGACAACACTAGTTTTGGACTCCTAGGTACATTAGGCTTTTATCTACAGGCGGATCCCCCAACACTAAAGACCAAATGAGAAAATATTTCTTTGGTTCTGGTGCTAGATTCCAAAGGCTTCACTGCTGAAAGAGCCAGATTTTCTGCTTGGACTTGAATTGTGAAATCATCTTCAAACATCCATCAAGGAAAGGCTTAGCACAAATCCACTTGTAGCCAAAAGTAGGCTTATATTTCGTGAAAGTTGTATGGATCCTTCTTTGCTAGACTTCCACCAGGTGCAGGGTGATTGCAAGCCTAAATTGAGGAAGAGAGCATCCGGGATTAGGATTTGAACTCATTCTAGGATAGGTCAGTTTGAAGTTACTTGAGCTCTTTCCATGGAAGCCAATCCCTTGTTTGGTTTTCCAACAAATCATTGGCCCTATATGCAACTATATGACAATTTCGTATGCAACTATATGCAAATATTGACAACATAATCTATATTTGGAGTAGGCTAAACCCAAATTTACTTATGAAGTTGAGAATCAAGGGCTCAACTTGTGGCCACATAGTATTTTAATACACTTTGACAACACAAATCATGGACTACCAAGCAAACAAGGGTAAATTAAGAGAGTGAGAAAAAACTATTGATTCTCACCCACAACCATGATCATCCAAGTAGTTCATTACAATGGTGGTGAATCCTCATACTACCAATCAATATCAAGGAAATCAACAACCATACCAAATTTTGCAATCTTAATACCTTCCAAATCACTCTAGACCATGCATTTAAAACCTAATACCTGATAAAATTGAAGAGTGTAGATCATGTATTTAAAAATATAGCCATTTCATGCCACCCACATGGCCCATAGCACAAAAGGAGGAAATGAATGGTGTTTTTTCCTTACCTCTTTATCCTCTAATAATGAGTTAAAATCGCTACTGACAAGCCACTCCAACTCCCTTATCCATTTATGAGTCATTTGGTTATTGCCCAAATTCCTGTGAGAAGTGACAAGCTATGAAGAGGTGGAAAATAGTTTCTTCATTCTCCTTGCACAAAGGATAGATGCGTAGACCTTTTCAACTATTGTTTTGTATGTTATCCCATGTTAATATTGTATTGGCAAGGAGGAACCACAAAAAAGTGTTTTATGAGGAGCTTTAATATTCTACACTATATTCTACATGGACCACTTAGCGTACACTATATTCTACATGGACCACTTAGTGTGGTTCTCCTACAATGGATGGAAGGAAACCTTATAACCCAATTGAACTATGTATGTTCCTTCAAATTTGTTGGTTCCCCATACYAATGTGTCCTCTCTCTCCCTTATGTACACTTAGGTGCTAGTGAACTTACTTCTATAGTTTTTTTATTCCATCCCATTGTCTCATCTCAGGTTCAATGCATTCACATTATTCCATATAGAAGACCACAACCCTTTCCTTTATAGTTTGTACAACTTCATCAAAACCATTACACCCTATGCATACAATGGATTAAACAACAACTCGATCATCTTGTAATATCTGTCACAACCAACCCCAACATTATTGCCAAATCGAACCTTTCCTCCATTCCCCACCAGCCACTAAAGGCACTTTCCAAATATGTGAAATTCCAGGATCATGAATTTCCAAACTATCGATCCCCAATTGAACTCTTTGATGGGTCTCAAATCCAGTTCTCCACTGAGCGTCGGGGGATATATGTTGATAAAAAACTAATAACAATTTTGTATGCAACTATACACAACTATATGCAACTATATGCAAAAATTCAACTTATGAAACTATATGCAACTTATGCAACTATATGCAACTATATGCAACTTTATGCAACTATATGCAACTTATCCAACTATATGAAACTATGCAACTATATGAAAATTTCTTATGCAACTATATGCAAATATAGACAACATAATCTATATTTGGAGTAGGCTAAACCCAAATTTACTTATGAAGTTGAGAAGCAAGGGCTTAACTTGTGTCCACATAGTATTTTAATACACTTTGACAACACAAATCATGGACTACCAAGAAAACAAGGGTAAATGAAGAGAGTGAGAACAAACTATTCATTCTCACCCATAACCCTGATCATCCAAGTAATTCATTACAATGGTGATCAATCCTCATACTACCAATCAATATCAAGGAAATCAACAACCATACAAAAGTTTGAAATCCTAATACCTGCGAAATCAGTCTATCATCCAAAGTCCAAAGCAATAAACCATAGTCCATGCAATATATGTTCGCCATCATCGTTGTTGAGGTCAAACACTTAGTTTGCAGTGCTAGGTTGGGGTTGCATATCATATAGTTTAGGCTTCAAATAGAAATAAACAATGCACTACAACACTTATTCCTCCAGGAAACTATCACCATGAAATAACATGGAAAGCACTCCAATACAACCATGGAAACAAAATTGTAACAAATCAATGCCTTCAACCAACCCCAACTCTAAAAATCAAGTACGGGCCTTTGGGATGCTTTTAACACATCAAAACCAATGTTGCAAGCCAAGATAACACTCTAAACCATGATTGAAACAACAAATTGCAATTGCCTTTTAAGCAACCAAGGACACTCGAAACCACTATGTATCATATAATCAAATGTCAAAGTGAGTAGAAATGCATGTGCAATGATGTTGCCACATTTCGTCTAGAACATGACTTCATCTTAATGATAAGCATAAATAATGTGCACACCCAAATCTGGCAATATTGTACCCTTGAAATCACTAAATCATGCATATACAATATCAGATACTCATAAATCCTTTTGTGATGCATTGTCAATCAAAACATTATATTAGAGTAACCAAGTAACCTCCCATCATTAACCACTAGATGTATTGTAATTGTATCATCATTACTAAGTGTTGGAAGTGCAACAAAGTAACTTATATGATGTCGGATTCAAGCACCTTTTATTAAGTGATGAACTTCCTAGGTGGTGAGTAACCTAATTTAGAAAGGAGGTAGTTTGGGTTTAGTTTATCTCAAATATGGTTAAGGTTGTGCTTGGATAAATAGAGTAGCGACAAATATTTTATGTAGCAATACTTTGTGAATGTACTAGTTGGTCATTTTTATGATCAATGTCACTCCCTACTCAAAGGACCACCAATGGTGTTTTGTTATGTAAATAGGTCTTACTCTGTAGGCCCTAGAATCCCTTCAGAGGCCCCATTAAAGAAACCCCATGAAAAATATTCATCCAAATTTAGAGGAAGAACAACCCTTTCCTTTATAGTTTGTACAACTTCATCAAAAACATTACACCCTATGCATACAATGGATTAAAAAACAACTTGATCATCTTGTAATATCTGTCACAACCAACCCCAACATTATTGCCAACTCAAACCTTTCCTCCATTCCCCACCATCCACTAAAGGCGCTTTCAAAATATGTGAAATTCGAGGATCATGGATTTCCAAACTATCGATCCCCACTTGAACTCTTTGATGGGTCTCAAATCCAGTTCTCCACTAAGCGTTAGGGTATATATGTTGATCAAAAACCACTAACAATTTTGTATGCAACTTTATGCAAAAATGCAACTTATGCAAGTATATGCAACTATATTCAAATATGCAACTTATCCAACTATATCCAACTATGCAACTATATGACAATTTCGTATGCAACTATATGCAAATATAGACAACATAATCTATATTTGGAGTAGGCTAAACCCAAATTTACTTATGAAGTTGAGAAGCAAGGGCTCAACTTGTGGCCACATAGTATTTTAATACACTTTGACAACACAAATCATGGACTACCAAGCAAACAAGGGTAAATGAAGAGAGTGTGAACAAACTATTGATTCTCACCCACAACCCTAATCATCCAAGTAGTTCATTACAATGGTGATCAATCCCCATACTACCAATCAATATCAAGAAAATCAACAACCATACAAAACTATATGCAACTATATGCAACTTTATGCAACAATGCAACTTTATGCAACAATGCAACTTATGCAACTATATTGAAACTATATGCAACTGTGTTGGTACCAAAAATGTATGTTGGCACGGTAACTTATCTTCTTGTTTTAACGAGTGTAGGTACCACCAAATAGGTATCTGTCATATCTATCTTCCTCAAGTGATGATCAATATATACTAAGATAGGTTGAAAGTGACACGTGTTGTACTAGATCTATCGGTTCTAGATCAACTAGATCTGAAAAGGTAAGGAAAATATTTTGTATACGCATGCAATTTTTTATTTCCAACGGAGGGTCATGTAATTATGATGCTGAGAGCATAGGTGACATTGAGTTTCCCTTGAGTTATAAACATATAATGCAACGATGGGCACCTAAGGAGCTACCTGAAGTGGACACATATTTCTTCATCGATGGGAGGATGTATCGCATTGCTCCTTCATCCTTACATGGATTGGGGTTATTTTCCATGGATGGCATAAAGGTCAGCTATGGCACTATAACTGAATTGATGGAGTATGTCATACCATTATACAAACAAAATCACTGGTTGATGTTGGTCCAATATACGCAAAGTATGCAGAGATACAAAGTTGCCGCAAATTATATACAACTCGTAGATAACAATCAAAATAAAGGGGAAACTATGTATATTGATGGAAGAACAAAAGCTACTGGAAACATTGCAGGATTTATAAATAGTACACGACCAGTGGAAACAACTAATAAACCAAATTGCATATTTGAGGGATGCGAAGGAAATCATATATTTGTATGTGCAACAAAAACAATAGTTCCAGGTGAAGAGTTGATCGATTATTACTTAAATCGAATAGATGGAGGGGGTGCGACTATGGGGTTAAATATCTTACATAACATTCAACTCAACCTTTGATCAATCATTGTTACAATTTATCGCTGTAATATTTCATTTTTTTACTGCATATATTTCATTTTTCATTATTTATTTTCTGATATTACTGCAATATTTCATTTTTTTAATGTTACAATTACTTTCATAACTCTCGTTGATTAATTTGTTGTGTCAACATCTATCTAGGGTGACCGTGAGATATCATAGGCTACATCTATCCAAGGTGACCATGGAAAGGCACCCACTGTGCCTCAACAGGTAAATGTTAAATACAGTAACAACTTATGACTACAACTAAATTTCAGAAATTTCATTTTTTTTTTCTGATATTACTGCAATATTTCATTTTTTTAATGTAATTACAGGTGAATTTCATAACTTTTATTGATTGATTTATTGTCTCAACATTTGTCCAGGGTGACCGTGGTAGAAAATCACCCGCTACATCTGTCCAGGGTGACCGTGGAAAGGAACCCGCTGTGCCTCACCAAGTAAATGTTAAATACAGTAACAACTTATGACTACAACAACTAAATTTCTGAAATTTCATTATTTTTTTTCTGATATTACTCCAATATTTCATTTTTTAAATGTTACAGGTGAATTTCATAACTTTTGTTGATTGATTTATTGTGTCAACTTCTTTCCAGGGTGACCGTGTCCAAAAATCGTTCGCTACATCTATCCAAGGTGACAGTGGAAAGGCACCTGTTATGCCTCACCAGGTAAATGTTAAATACAGTAACAACTTATGACTACAACAACTAAATTTCTGAAATTTTGTTATTGTTTTTTTATATTACTGCAATATTTCATTTTTTTAATGTTACAGGTGAATTTCATAACTTTTGTTGATTGATTTATTGTGTCAACATCTGTCCAGGGTGACCATGTCCGAAAATCACCTGCTACATCTGTCCAGGGTGACCGTGGAAAGGCACTGTTGGCACAGGGGAAGACCCAAGGTTCACTTCAAGAGCACACCAACAAACCCTAGCTACTGGCCCTTTCGGAAACACCTACAAAGTAGATGCAGTCTCACCCAAAGAAACTATGAGGGGGTTGCAGGACAGAGATGTCTACAACCAAAGGAATGTCAAGTGGATCAAGTACAACAACTCCATATGCATCAACACTTATCAAGCTAGATATATCCTGCACAATTATAGATATTATCTATTACAGTAATGCAATTAACCATATAACAACAATAAAGATCAAAGCATCAATCACACACACAACATAAGGTATATGTGGTTCACCCTCTCTCTAGGGCTACATCCACAGAACTGTGCTTATAATATATTAAGATAAAGCCTACAGTTCTGATCTGTGCTCTTAGCCAAAAAATCTTCTCTCTTCTTCTCTCTTCCTCTACCGTCCTGTGCACCCAGCTGCAGGACTTACCATACTAGGAAGCTCTCTCTCAGCACTCCCTCTCTCACAGTACAATAATATCTCAATAAACAATAATCATTATCAATTCCCAACAATAGTATCGACCCAGCCTAGGTCCTCTCAACTGCTATTTTTACATTATAGTCCCTCACCGACAACCTTAGGTCGAAACTTAGGTGTCAAAACCCTAATTACCAAAACCCTAGGTGTCTAAAACCCTAGGTCAACTTGACCCACTTTTCCCGGGCTTCACCAGCCTGTCTCTCCTTTATTTCTACGCGGTGGTAACGATGGATTTCCCTGCTTTCTAAGTTGTCCTCGATCCATCTCCCTTGCTGATATGTCATCCTTGATCTCCTCATCCAACGACTAGATTTTCTGCACTTCGCTTCGTCTTTTCTGCTCGTTTGCTTACTTCAACCCAGTGACAGTCATTGTGTCTTCCGCGGAGTTCACGTTTGACCTTTTCTTCCTAGATATTTACTTTCTTCCATACCCAAGGGCCAACAGGCCCCCAACACTCACCTGTGACGCATCTCGAGGCACTTCGGATCTGATCTTTCTATTTTACTTTGAATTTGGACTGCACGGTGCAGTCTTTGCTTTCTGCTTTGTGTCGTTTCTCTTCCCTTGTGCAGACTGTCTTTTTTGTGTCTGGTACCTAGTTTCAACTGCACCTAGTACCTAGACCCTTCTCCTTTTGTTTTTACTAAGAGCTACGAGGCAGCTGGTTGTCATAGTACAACTTCAGCCGACTCCCGTTCACCAATCCTTCCTTCCATTCTCCCTTCAAAGTTTGCAGTTGTGCATCTCCTCCTTTTATAGGTGATCTCATATGGTCTGAGCCAATGCATCCTGAACTTCCCTGGGTGTCTTATGAACTTACTTTCATACACTAGTACCAAGTAACCTTGCTTGAATGTCTTCTTCTTGATGTGCCTATCATGATATGCCTTCTCTCGTTCTTTCTGAACCTATTGGTGGAATCTTGCAATGAATCAGTCTTCCTCCAATTCAACCAACTGTGCTAGCCTCTCCTGGACAACGCCAGTATCATCCATGTATGTAAATGCAACAATTATTAAGCTTGGTACCAAGTATTCCATCGGGACAACAGCTTCAAGGCCATAAACCAACTTGAAAGGGGTATGTATTGTTAATTTCTTGCAAGTGGTTCTATAAGCCTAGAGTACTATTGGTACTCTTAAATCCCATTCATCCATGTTCACACTGCAAACCTCGTCAATGATGTCTCCCAGATATTGTTGAATGCTTCAACCATTCCATTTGCTTGTGGATGGTAAGGTTTACTCTTCTGATGGTGAAATGCAAATTCTTCAGTTAGGGCTTCCAATGTCTTATTGATGAAATGGGTGCCTTGATCACTCATAAGGGTCTTAGGGCATCCAAATCTGGTTATCAAGTCATCAAATATAACGCGCGTAGCTATAGTTTCACTACATTCCTTGACTGCTCTTGCTTCGACCCATCTAGTTAAGTATTCAGTCGCAGTAATGATGTACCTTGCTCCTGTGCACTTCCCTGGTGGGTTTATAGGTCCCACGAAGTCAATGGCCCATTTTTCAAATGCTTGTAGGGTCATTTGTGGTGCTAATGGAATTTCATCTCTTAGGGATGGTTTTCCAACTCTCTGGCATATATCACAAGCTCTAGCATAATCCTTAGCATCTCTGTGTAAGGTAGGCCACCAAAGGCCAGCTCGCAGGACCTTCTACGTAATTGCTTTCCCTGCATAATGTCCTCCTTCGATGCCTTCATGAGATTCTGTGAGGATCAGTAGGTGCTCTGCCTCCATAATGCATCTTCTTAGTATCTCATCAGGTCCCATCTTGTATAGCTGACCAACTATCAATGAAAAGTCTGCAGCGCGCACCACGAGCTATTTCTTTTGGGGAATTGTATACTCACTAGGTGATATCCCTGTCATTAGGAACTGGACGATGTCTGTGAAGTGGTCATCAATCTTTCTAATGACGATCAATTGTGCATATGGTAGTGTATCCTCCAAACTGGTGGGTTCTTCTCCATGTTCCAACCTTGACAAGTGGTCAAGGCCCTTGTTCATTTTTCCTGGCTTAACTATGATCTCAAAATCATATTCCTGAAACAACAGGAGCCATCTGCATATCCACCCCCCCAACAGTGGTTTATTGACTAGGTATTTCAGTGTGGAGTGATCTGTGAACATTTTAAAGTGTCCTCCCAATAAGTAGTGGCATAATTTTTGTAGTGCATATACCATGGACAATCCTTCTCTCTTTGTAGTGGTGTAGTTAACTTCTATTGTGGATAACTTCCTGCTAGAAAAGGCTAACGGGTGATCAATGTCTCTTGTTCCTAGTTGTGCCAGTATTTCTCCTAGTGCAATAGAAGACACATCAACGTGCACATGAAACTCCTTGCTCCAATCTAGAAAAACCAGAATGGGTGCAGTGACCATATTCTGTTTCAATGTGTCGAAGCTCTGTTGGCATTAATTTGGGCATATCCTTTAATGAATTTCCTGTAATATCCAGTGTGTCCTAGCGTAGTGCGCAATTGTTTAACTGAAGTAGGAGGTGGCAAATCAACTATAATTGCAACTTTAGATGGATCAACCAACAATCCCTGCTTGCATACAATATGGCCTAATAATACTCCAAATGGTGAGAAGAAGATGCACTTCTTCAAATTTAAAGCAATTTGACACTACCTGCATTTATCCAGCATTAGCCTTAGACATTCAATACGTTTTTTCAACAAACTAAATACAGTCCAGTCATCAAAATATGCTTCCAAAAATTTATGCAAAAACTCTTTGAACGCTTCGACCACCACCCTCAAGAAGATGGTTGGGGCATTCTTCAGTCCAAATGGAATTACTGTGTATTGAAAGGATCCCCATTCTGTCGAAAATGTGGTCTTATGGAGGTCCTCCTTGGCAATCCAGATCTGATGGTATCCTGAAAATCCATCTGTAAAAGAATATACCTCTTGGCCTCCCATGTTGTCTAATACTTCATCAGTGAATGGTGTAGGGAAAGGGTCGTGCAGACATGCATCGTTCAATTTCCTGAGGTCCACACATATTCTGATTTCTCCTGTATTCTTGTCTTGTACCACCATAGGGATGATCCATTCCGATTCTTCGACATGTTCAATAATCCCTGCTTCTAGCATTCTGTCGAGCTCAATCTTCACTTTTTCCTTGTATTTTGGATTCAATCTGTAGGGTCTTTGCTTGACTGGATTCGCATTTGGTTTCAAAGGTATTCTCATCTCTCCCATAGGTCCTTTGATTCCCTTCATATCAGTGAAATTGGTTGGAAACAAGTCTTGATATTCATGCAATAACTCTATAATCTTGTCAATGGTAGCAACATCCCAATAATCTCCGACATTGGAAAGCTTTGGTGTCTCCTCTGTTCCAATATTGACCTTTCTGATCTTGATTGGTTGTCCAATAAATGGTAGTTCAACTCCCAGTCCCTCCACATCTCTTTGGTCTTTTGTCTCCATGATGTTGACCTTCCTCGGGTCATCGTTGTCATTGGCATTGATGTTATAGAAAGTCTGCAATTTCTAGAGAGGCTCAGTCCATTCATCCTCCTCTTGTTCCATAGGGAGGTTAGATGCCTCTTCAAATAAATTATGCCTCACAATATGTAGCTCTTTCTCTACTGAAGGATATTCACTTTCAAATAAAAAGGTGGTAATTTTTTTTTGAATCATACCTTCCCAATCTGTGGTGAAGAGGTGTAGTTCTGCTTGAAGGTACCAGTTGATAGGGGTCATATCTAGTGTGTTAATGAACTTGTGCACCCATTTTTCTCAAGTAATATTGCTCCAGGACTCTTCATAGCTTCACGCATGGTCCTTTGGGCAGCTTCGACCAGTATACCTTACTTCGCAGCTTACTAGTTGTGATGAAAACTGTACTATCATCAAGGTTCAACATTGTGTCCAGTCTGTGTTGTTTCTTTTGGGAGTCCCCCACCATCTTGATGGTGTAGCTTTTAGGGCCTCATCCATTGCCAATAATCGCTATTGTGTTCATACACTTGTTTCAAAATTTTAAAGGAAGGTTTCTAGGGGGTTCAGGCCATCAAATGTGGGTAACTTACTCACTGTTATGCCGATCCAACGAAATTCTCTGGTTAATATAGCACATCTTCTGGTAGAGATTTCATACATCTGGTTTTTCCAGTTCTCCAGCACTTCTTTCGAGTCTGATGAACACACGTTGTCACTTTTCCAGCTCAGATTCCCATCAGTTGTAGGATTGATATAATCCTACTATCTGGCTGTTAGTTTGTAGATGTTTTTCAATTCGTATGCATGGTCCTCTTCTGATGGGCTCTGTGTAACGCTGACCCTCATCTATATCTAAGGGTGAAATGACCCTAATGCCATATCTTTCAAAGGTCATACATATTTTCTTCAAATAAAAAATAGTAGAGTTGTTGAAGGCCCAATCGATTCCAAGAAATGTAGGGTAAGGGAATCTATCATCAACAATTTCAATTACCTCAAAATCTGCAAAGGTTCTAACTCCGTCGATTTCCACAGGGACATTCTCCAATCGTCCAAATGGGCTGAAAGCTTGTTGATTAGACATGCAAAGCCTGATAGGGGAATAAATCAGCTTGGGTTTTCCCATGAGTGCTCAATTTTTCTTCGTCATGACATTGACCTCCGATCCTAAGTTGAGGACCACATAGTCTATATCATATTCTCCTATCTGAGCATTCAGATGTAATTATTTATTTTTTCTTCTCTTCTTACCAATTTGGTGTACTTCCTTATTCAATAAGGGGTCTATCTTCCCTATCTCATACTGCCTAATTAAGTTTTGTAGTTCTTGCACAACATTCTCATCCTGGATTAACTTAAGACAAGTATACAAAAATTCGATGAGTTTACTTACCTCTTTTCCTTCTTTATGCGCAGTCAACTGGTCAAATGCCTGAGGCATTCCATACTCTTTTATTTCTGGTCATGTTTTTGATGAGGACCCTTGGTCTCTCTTGAACTCCTGTCTCGCTTCCTCAAAGATTTGTCTTTCTTTCTTTGCATCAAAAGCCCAAGTCTTCTTCGCAGCTTTCCTGATACCTGAATCTTCTGCGATCTTTCTTTGGATTGTTTTAACCTCTCCTATAGAAGTGCCTCCTCAAGTAATAAAAATGACTCTAGGGTCTATTTTGCGAGGCTCAACATATATCAGTTTTACTTGAGGGTTCTACTGGGGTCCTCGTCTTTCCTGAAGCTTGGCTAGCAACATAGGGCAGTCTTCAATAACATGCTCGAAGGAGTTGCAATAAATACAGGTGGTGCAAGGGTTCTAAAAATCCCTCGCTAGATGTCCTGGCTACATGAAATTGTAACAGATTATTTGTCCTTGGCCTCGACCCAAACCTCATCCTGTGTATCCACCGTGAGGATTGAAAGTTCCTCTTCCTAGGGAATTGTATTGTGCAATGTTTCCTTCTTGGTGCACTTCGCCTTGGATGTTGTATATGTCTCTTGATATTTCATGCATCAGGTCAAAGGCCCTACAATATTTGTCATCATTCCCTATGGACTTATAGAATGTGCAATACAAGTTTGTGGGTGTTTTAACATACTTCTTCATATAGTATCACTCATCAGGGCGATGTCGGTTTCTGCATACTTCTCACCAGGGCAGGTTAACTTGCTTCAAGGGGATTGGTGCTCCTGAGGCTAAATATTCATGAAACAAGGGACAGTGATCCTTATAATGACCTTCGGATCTGCATCTTACACACCATATATATTCTCTTTTGTCCTTCCCCTTTTCCTTCTTCATATCCTCGACCTACAGAGACAAACTAGTCAGCTAGCTCAGGATCTGGCTCATGCCTGAGCTAGATTCTCCCATAGGTGTTGATTCAAGCTTCATGGCGATCTCCAAATATTCTGCCTATGATGCAATCTTCTACTGCATCAAGGGAATTCTAATATGAGGTAGAAGGGAAGCAATGAACCATTCCTTGTTCTGTTCATCTGGGATCTTAAAAGTCAATCTTCCAGTTAAGGTTTTGAATCTTTGATCAAACTCCTAAATAGGTTCGACGACCTTTTGCTTGATCTCCTTCAGTTATGTGATAGATTGTGACTCCAACTTAGGTTTATTAAACTCTGCAACTAGTGCATTCTTGATATCATTTAGTGTCTTAGGATGCGCAAGTCCTTGGACAAGCTTCATGTACCATCTTAACGCGCGATCCCTCATTGTGGTGCTAAACTGGTTTCTTTTAACAACTTCGTCGATAATGTTTTTAATGTTCCATATGGCCTCACATAGGAACCAGTGTTGATCAGGATCTTTAGATCCATCTCCTCTAAAGATAGGGAACCTCATCTCATTTTCCATTGAGCTACCTAGGTTTCTTGTCGGAGTAGACATTGAACTGCTTGTAATGGTACTTTATGGACTCTGGTGATTCTGACGATTCTGATGGTTTAATGTTTCTAAAACAATAGGGGGGTCGTTATTACTTACTTCAGTAGTTTTCTCAGTTCCTGAGGTTTCTGGCTCGCTTTGGTGAAGTTCTTCAACTTCCCCTTCTTTTGTTCTGATGGGTTCTGAATGTTCTTCGTCTGTCATATCTACCTCTTCCCCACTATAGAAACCCTCTTCTCCGTAGTTTTTCTTAAATAGGTTCTCAAGGTGAACCCCTCCGAATACTCTTCCACAACACGTATGTCCAGCTTTTGTTTCGTTGTCGCTGTCTGAGTTTTTGAACATTAGCCTTTTTAGGTCCAACCAATCTACTGTATCTTCAAGATGTGGTTTTCATGCAAGAGAATCTTGATTCTTAACTTTAGAAAATGCAAAAATTTCCCTCTGGGTCCTTTGAAAAAGTATCTCTCATCTTGGCTATACGATTCTACTCTGTCAACAGCAAATTCAGTGATATACCCTCCAATGGTACTATCAAACCAATGATCTACAGCTCTGGATACAACGTTATCAACTCTCTTAACCCTCTGGATCAACGTTGATGTCCAAGCCACAAGAGGTCTAGATCTGATCTCAAACTGTGTATCAACTAATCTAGCCAACCACTTGTGTAGCTCCTGATGGATTCCTCCAAACAAAATCTCATGAATGTCGATGAAAATGTATCTTTGTAGCCAATCTTCAGTACTCAGTTTAGGGTTCTTGTTCTGGGCTTCAGCGAAGTCCCTCTCCTAATATTCTATCCACTTTTGAATCTCTGTCTTTGATGGGAATCACCTTGAAATTCCCTCATGAAGATTCTGGTCCCAGCAACAGAACCATTTGTTGGCATAGGAGCAGACCCAAGGTTCACTCCAAGAGCGCACCAGCAATCCCTAGCTATTGGCCCTTTCGACAACACCTGCGAAGCATATGCAGTCTTAACCAAAGCAGCTATGAGGGGGTTGTAGGACAGAGATGTCTACAGCCAAAGGAATGTCAAGTGGATCAAGTACAACAACAAATCCATATGCATCAACACTTATCAAGCTAGATCTATCCTACACAGTTATAGATATTATCTAACACAGTAATGCAATTAACCATATAACAACAACAGAGATCAAAGAATCAATCACACACACAACACAAGGTATATGTGGTTCACCCTCTCTCTAGGGCTATGTCCACAAAACTGTGCTTATAATATATTAAGATAAAGCCTACAGTTCTGATCTACGCTCTTAGCCAACATATCTTCTCTCTTCTTCTCTCTTCCTCTACCTTCCTGCGCACCCAGTTGTAGGACTTGATCCTCGCACCCAGCTGAAGATCTTACAATACCAGGAAGCTCTCGCTCTCAACACTCCCTCTCTCACAATACAATAATATATCAATCAACAATAATCAATATCAATGCCCAACAATAGTATCGACCTGACCTAGGTCCTCTCGACCTATATTTTTACATTATAGTCCCTCATCGATAGCCTTAGGTCAAAACCTAGGTGTCAAAACCCTAATTACCAAAACCCTAGGTGTCTAAAAACCTAGGCCAACTTGACCCAATTTTCCTGGGCTTCGCCAGCCTGTCTCTCCTTTCTTTATGCGCGGTGGTAACAATGGATTTACCCTCTTTCTGAGTTGTCCTCGATCCATCTCCCTTGTTGATCTGTCATCCTTGATCTCCTCATCCAACGACTAGCTTTTTCGCACTTCGCTTCGACTTTTCTGCTCTTTTGCTTACTTCGACCCAGTGACAGTCATTGTGTCTTCTGCATAGTTTGCATTTGACATTTTCTTCCTCGATCTTCACTTGCTTCCATACCCAAGGGCCAACAGGAACCCATTGTGCCTCACCAGGTAAATGTTAAATACAGTAACAACTTATGACTACAACAACTAAATTTCTCAAATGTTAAAATTCATCTCATTAATTTTATTCATCAATGTATTGTGGCATGGTCAATGTGGGAAGGCTCCCACTGAGGATATTGATGAGGACGAAACCCAATGACAATTGTAATGAAGGCCTTGAAGAAGGCTAACATAGAATATCTAGGTTTTCTTAGCAAAAGACCCCTGACACAGGAGGATAGGGAAATAATTGTAGAGCTACAAAATACAATAACTAATTTTAGGGTAAGTGGCATCTTCACATATTTTTATCAGCTATGACAATTTCATATCCATTTTTTTGTTTTATATTTTGTATATGATCTGATAAAGTAAATTTTTCTGTTTGTAGGAGTTTAAAAACCTTGTGCATGGGGAACCTGTCGATTCTGCAACTGTTATAGGTAGCAGTGATGGTCCAATGCCAAAAAAATGTCGACATAGAAAAGTTCAAGTGAGACTTTTTGAGTCTCCTGAGGTTCCCCTCAAATCCATTGATGAGCAAAATGATTTTGACTGGCATGACATGTCGGAGCATGATGATCCGGAGCCTGGGACTCCACATGACTTCGGAGAGGAACATACTGTAGATGGAGAGGATACTATTTTGCATGGAGAAGAAAAAATTAAAAGAACCAGATCACTAGATGTCATCTTTCTGGTGGATGACACATGTGTTCCGATCAAGATTCAAAAGATTGCAGGTAATTGTTAATTAATTGATTCATTTTTTTCATGAAATTGAAATGGACATTTGTTGAGATTATTATAAATTAATGGATAACACATTTCTATAGGAAACAATGTTTTCTATAGAAACTTAAATGAAAAAGCATTGGAGCTATTTTGCCCCACCATTCACACACAATGGAATGGCCAAGATAGCAAAAAGAAAGATGATTTAATAGGCCACACGGTAAACTTGTTCGGAAACACTTTCAACAAGAAAGTGGTTACAAAGTTAGCCGGTGAGAATTTAAAATATACCAGGGCCCAGTATAGGGATAAATTGCAATTAGACCTCAAGCACAAGCGCCCTCCCATGGTTCTAGAGAAAGAGTGGAAGGCCCTGATAGAGGATGCAAAGGAGAACTTGTTTAAAAAACAAGGAAGACATCCACGAGCTAGTCAAACAAGGTACAACACATGTCATATTATCAATGAAATATGATCATTTTCTTTCGTGTTTTAAGTAACAATTCCAATATCTATTGTTTTTCAAAAATTCCATATGTAGGCTACTAGACACCTCCAAAGCAACCAAGGCCAGAGTGGAAAAACACATCCAGCATAAACTAGGCCAAGATGGCTATGTAAAACTAAAATCCCGAATAGTAAGATTTAAATGATTAACTGTGGTTAATATTTATTTAACAGTAGCGAACAAATATATGTTTTTGTTATTGGTATTTTTAATGGTGTTATGCATTGCAGTTAAATATGTTCGACACTGTTGCCACTGAGGAGGACCTAAAGCTTGGTTACAAGCATGGTTATAAAAGTGTGATTGAATATAGAAAAATCTTGGGCCAGACTCCTATCTCCCCAGCCACGCAGGTAAATCAAATGAATAAGGAAACCGCAATAGCATGCTTTTAAAGTCTATTCATATTTTATTATATCACCCTTAACTAAGTATTTATCTTTGTTTTCAAGCAGCAGTGCTACTACAGTAGTGAATCTAGTGGTATTCAGTAGACACCATGTCATACAAGGGTGCACATGTCCAGTGATAGTGTAGAGCAGAGTACCCATTCTAGTATGTATGCTTCAAAATTAGAAATATTTACTGTGATTGTAGATATTTATTTCTTGACTTATACTTATATCTTATCTTCTCAAAATTGAAGATCATGTATCTCAGGAGGGTGAACTGTGAGAGGAACCAAGTGGACAAGAAATTAACGCACCAACTATCACATCTACACAGATAGGTAAAGAGCAATAGTGTAATGTTAATCAAAATAATGAATTAGTTATTTCAATTATATTTCAACATATTGATATGATCATTTTCGTTGTTGTAGTTCACGGCCCTGAAAAGATGCCTCGACTCCCTTCTCAGAGACCTACCATAAGTATGGTACGTGAGATCACACAAACAATAGAAGGAAAGGGCACACGAGATACAATGTCCTTGGATCATTATGATACCCCAATTGTAAATTTTATGAATGTAAAAAAACATAAATCAAAGAAAAATTAGATGTATAAATTCATGACTTGTATTTGGATGTTTATCGATGTTTATATGTTCATATGATTCAATGTTGATATGTTCATATGTTTTGATGACTATCCTAGTTATGCATGAATGTCTATATGTTTTCTATATAAAGAAAATCATTTGTTGGGTATGGGGAATTGAGAGCGATGTGAGGGGGGGGAGGGGCCATATGAGCTTCCACCTTCACGTGGTTGGCCCTGTTCAATAGAGAATAACCTATTCTCGAAACAAAGAGAATCTCATTAAGGTATGCAACCACTTAATTTTTTTCTAGAGTATTTTACATAACTAAATGCATGTTTATTTTCTTATTAATTATTTACTCATATAAAGAATTTGACTTTTATGATTCATGCAGGTCTTGGTGATGGAAATGCATCTCGTGGACAACTCTTATCAAGTTGTATGGGCTAATGGATCTGTCGAAAGGACAATGAAAAGGTAAGGGTTTTCACGTGTTTTTTAAAGTAGGCTTTATACTAGTAAAAGTTCACAATCTTCATGAAAGGATACAATTGCATGTTTGGTAGACAAGCATCAATGTTTTTAACAAAGTATGAATCATAGACTATGGGAAAAACCATTTTTTGTATTCTTACATTGACCAATACAACTACAACAAATTTTTAGTACAAAATCTTAACCACACACACACACACACACACACACACACACACACATATGAACCCTAAGTAAACAAATGATAGAAGATAAAGGGAGAATATGTACTGATAGGAGTGAATGAAGATAATAATATGAATAATGGAGTGGAGAGTGCACTCTAGCCTTGAAT
>ML788789.1:501387-514888 GCA_009831015.1 Picea engelmannii
ATACTACAATTCCCTTTCCCAATATGCTAGTTGGATACTACAATTCACTTTCCCACTATGCTATGGGAAATGCATGACAATGTTGCATCTAAGTATAATAATATAAGAACTCTTTCTCCAACCACTAAGACGGATTTTCGTAATCCTTTTGACAATCTAACTCTTCATTTTCAAAAATGTACATTACTAATACGGATTTTCATAAACCTTTTCACATTTATGAGTAGATGATTTGTGGCCACCCTTCACAAGGTGTTTTTATCGTTATTTGTCAAATTTAATATGTAGATATTGATATATATGCCAAGTTCCATGTGGCGTTTTTATTGTCTAATTTATTTGTTATTGTCAAGTTATTTGTCAAATTTAATGTGTAGATATTACATATATGCCAAGTTCCATGTGGTGTTTTTATTGTCTAATTTATTTGTCAAATTTAATGTGCAGGTGGTTGTATAGTACATCGAGTGTACACTCTTTACCTAGCTCAAATTTCAACTATAAATCAAGAACCCTAAAGAGGTATTTTAAATATAATTTAGGTTTACTTGTAGTTTTTTTTATAAAAAAGTATAACTATTTTAGAGAACCCCCATATACAAAGTCTTTATCCATATCCTCATTGTGGAAAATAAATTAGAAAATATCCCTCGCTTCATTCATTTCCATAATCCTAACCTTATTGCTATCCCTAGTCAAAATCCTAGTTCCTATTAAACAATGCATGAGGCTAATCCCAATAATCTAGACCCCTCCTCTCATCCCACATGTTAGTGCAAGTATTATAAGGCTCCAAAGGACACTACTACAAAATGCTTATTCTTATAATAATGAGTCACATCCAAATCATTGTACATAGATGATAAATCCCTTGATGATCCTAGGGTACACCAATCTTTGGACACTTATCCCCAACAAAAAATAGTCCCTATTCCAAACTATATTGAAAAATATCAGTCATTACTCATAATGACGAATGAAATTTATTCCCCTCTCTAAGTCTCCTTTTTTACTCATAATTGTTAGATCAAAGACCAACTTGCCACTATAATCCTTGACAATTGTAACCAAAATAATTTCATTTTTCATCAGTCCTCGCCCCTCTCCTTATCATTGGGGCTTTGTACAATAGGACATAACTCATCTTCTCATTATTAAACATTGTGAAGTCACCCTTGTCATAGGGATTTTTCAAGAGAATGTTGAATGTTATGTATATCCCCTTGATTACTCTAATTTACTCTTGAACATGTCATATGAACAAAAATGAAATTCTTTATAAGATGTCCATTGAAATACCTATCAACTCTTTAAAGATAACAAAACCTATGAACTCATCTTTATTGCAATACCCTTTCCATGTAACGATGTGACCAAGACATCCTACATAAATATGTTTCTCTCTTAGTTGTACCTCACATCCAACCATTTCATATGGTTTCACTTTCTCTCTTCCACACATTTCAAATGATATATTCTCATCCTTCTACCCCATCAAAAACAATGAAATTATTTATAAGATGCTCATTGCGATACTTATCAACTCTATAAAGATGACAAAAACTATGAACTCATCTCTTGCAATACCTCTTGCTTATAATGTTAATACCCAACAAAACATAATACATAAATAACTTTCTCTCTCACTTTTACATCACATCAATCCATCTCATCTCATATGGTTGCACTATCCCTCTTCCAAAATATCTAATTAATACATTCTCATCCTTCTACCTGGATGCACTCTCACTATGATATTCTCATTCTAAATCCCAAACCTCCCCAATGATTTTTAACTCAATATTTGTTTTTCTACCACACACCAATTAAAAAAATACATATATGATCTATTATACCTAGTTCCATAATTGCTTTCCCTTGTCCTCTCACTGGCTACAACAATGATAATTAAAAGACTTTTACCATATAATGTTTGCACAATGTAGGATTCGCAAGAACTAGCACCCAACCACTACACTTTTGTATACAATAGTTCCTTCAGAAATTGTTCCTCGCCAGCTATAATATTTATGTCATTATTAGCTAAATTTTCCAACAATTTAGAACTACATATATAGAGTTAGATTTACAACCATTTTTTCTTAAACAACACCATAGCCTTAGCATTCTATTTCTATGTCTATTCATCCATATATTTTCCACATCGACACTACACACCTCAGATGGCTTCTCTAGTTAGAACTACATACCTATATAGGTAGATGTACAACCATTCTTTCTTAAACAACAACAACACCACAATGTTAGCATTCTATTGCTATGTCTACTCAGCCAGATATTGTCCAGATAGACAATACAACTCAGATGGTTTCTCTAGTTAGAACTATATACCTATATAGGTAGATGTAAAACCATTCTTTCTTAAACAACAACACCAAATCCTTAACATTCTACTGCTATGTCTACTCAGCTAGATATTGTCCACAACAACACTACACCTCAGGTGGCTTCTCTAGTTATCCATCCTTCAATGTAACTCAAACATGTCTATATACATTCTCTTCATATGTATACTTCACTAGCATGGATGCACACCACCACCAGTGCGTATTTGTACCATAGAACACATTCCATATTCATTGTGCACATTAATAATTGGAGTTTTCTTGTTTACACTCTAGGAGAAACACATCAGATCATGGACATGACATCTTCAATGGATACTGATCACCTCGGCCCTACAAAAAGTTCTTCACATCAGCACATAAATAAGTATCAGTGCTAGATCACCACAAGCTCAGACTAGAACATCCTTACCATATTCAAATCCCATGCATTCTATTTTTCCACCAATTCTATCATGTCCTTGAACAATCACAGTTGCAAGAGATTGCAACAAAGCATACTCAGCCTTGTAGGATCATATTAATAGTTCATGCCATACCACCCTTTAATCTTTCCACCAAGTCTATCACCTAGAGTAGTGTGATCACCCTTCGTTTCAAAACATTGTGATCACACTAACTTGATTTGGTGTGAACTACCCTTCGAGTTAAACATTTCCATTTCTCTTCATTTATATGGTATCATGTACCTTCATTTGAATAGGGTGAGTTACCTTTACTTGAATATGTGTAAGTGTCTTTGTTTAAACAAGTGCTCCATTGTTTTGATCTACCATTCTTTCAAAGAGTTACAACTTTTTTCGTGGGAACAACTTTGGTTTCTTTCATTCATATGAGTGTGAGTAACCTCCATTTTTTTGGTAAGGGAATGAATCAACCACAAGGCTATGGGTCAATCACGAATCATGAATCCCAACATCCATATTCTCAATATGGTATACCATATTACAATGTAATATGGTATACCATATTACATTGTAATATGGTATATCATATTACATTGTAATATGGTATACCATATCTCATGTAGATTTTATTTTTTTTAAACTTAAAGGAAGCGTGGCAATATCGACGATAGTTCGTTGCAAGGCAAGGATTTTTTTTGAACAAGCGTGGCAATAGAGACGAACGCTTGTCGCACTTTGCCACGGTTTTGCGTTGCACATATAGCATATGTGTCGTAATTTTTGTCTCTACCAAACTTTTTCGTCACTATTGCGATGCTTTTGTATCGCAACTTTCCATAGTTTTGTGTCACATACATCACATCTGCATCATAATCTGTTGGTAAGGTTTTTACCTTGGCATGGTTTTTCATCCCTATTGCGATGAAGTTTCGTTGCTATTTCCACACTTTATAAGGTAAACCTATATTGATGGTGATGACACATGGAGGGATAATTTCTTCACTGTTTCCACGAACACCTAGTTCATGGATATAGCAACGAAAAAATAGCGACGAAAAGTAATCTTTTCTTTCGTGGAAAGTGCGACGGATATGTGTGGCAATAGCAACAAAAAATTGTGGAAAATTTGGTCAGATGTAGTAGTTTCCAGCACTAAACAAAGTCAAACCTAGAGAGAATGAGTCTGACCTAGGGAATGATTGTCCTGACCATTTCCTAAGGAAATGACCATCCTGCACCAAAAAAAAACCGTTCTTCAAAACTGCTTACAATTGTGAACTTCGAAAGAATGACTGCCCAACGAGGCAAACCATTATACTTGACCACTACTAAGAGTGACTGCCAAGAAGAAAGAATGTCCTAGACCATTCCCCCACACTGGCCACAAGGGGAATTTTTGTCTATGGTACATCAACAATCTATCGAACCATTTTCATTACGAAAATGATCTTCTAATCTGGACCATTTTCCAAACTGGAAAATTCTTGTCCGTCAAAAATCTCAAACCACTTTCCGAACTAGAAAGGAACTGCTCATCCTGGACCATTTTTCTAACTGAAAATTGACTTTCTATAAATCAATAACACATTAGTGCTCCCTTCCACCCTGGGAGTAATATCTTCCTTTTTCAATAAGGAAGTCATCTCCACGAGCTCCAGCTTGTTTCTTGAGTATGCAAACTTTTTCCATCTTGGTGTAACAACCCTAGTTAAATAGTTGCATAGGGTTTATCAAGTATAGTTAATTAAATAATTAATTGTCCTAGTGTGTATTAGTTAAATAAATATTATTCATTAATAATATTATTTATTTATTAATTAATTGTTTAATATATTTTGATTAATTGATTAATTAACACGTTTAAGGTTTGGGTAAAGAATTCAAGGCTTAATAACTTTAATTTATTTATTATAAGACTTTACGTATGACAAGGATAGGGTATTGAATGGAGGGATAAGGTAGTAAATGGAGGGATAAGGTAGTAAATGGGGAGATAAGGTGGGTGGCCTTAAATGAATGAGGAGGCGGTGAATGGGGAGGATATGACTGGGCAGAGGCCTTCAAGAGTTATTATGAAATTTTGGAGAGAGGAGCATGATTGCAGGAGAGGACTGCATTTTCTGTGGGATATTTTTCTGGTTTTGGAGTTTGGGTGGACTGTTACAGGGGTGCACCGGGTTGTTGGGACTTTTTGGCTCAGGGGCCAGGAATCCTCACGGAATCCTAGAGCTAGGGATCCAGATAGGCTATGTTCCTAGCTAGCAGGGAGGAAGATTCGGTTTTGGGCAGAATTTTGGGCAAAGCAGCAAAGAGGACAACTAGAGATCGGGGATTTAACATCAGACAAAGGAATGTTTATTTATGTATTTTCATGAATATGTGGTGTTATGTGATGGTTATTTAAATTTATTAGCATGTTGTTCATAAATTTAAATTTCTACTACTTATATGCTGAATAATGAAATTGCTTATTGCTTATACGTCGAAATAATCTTAATTGTTTAAATTTACAAATTTTATTAGGCTTTGTTAAATTAGGTTCTTACACATGGTATCAGAGCCTCAGTTTGAAGCACTAGAGCCTTAAGGGCCTACATACAACTGAATTATACTTTCATTAGTGAACCTTACCTGAACCCTAAACAATTGCAAGATAGAAGCATATTATCATTGGTGAATATTTTTGGCTGTAACTGCGTGAGAGATTTTTTAGTACTACCCGTCTTTGGGTGAACCCTTCACCGATGATTAGGGAGCCAAGAAGAATACTGCAATCCTTCCCTTCATTAAATTCCCCAATCTGAACAACTACATTAGAGTGAAGAAAGAATACAAAAATCCCAAAAAAGCAAATTGGTTACCCATGTTTATCAGACTTTTAGGGAGCCTATCCACCAGGAATCAACTAAATGGCATAACATTGAAGAAAAAAAACACACAGACAAAGAAAAATGGATACACCCAATAACTGCAATCAATTTCATGTATATTTAACAGAAGGAAATGTAAACAAGCAAACTGATACACCCACCAAACAAACCTAGATCGGTCGATTAGGCAATAGTGTACACTGCCTTCAGAGAATACCAAATCAAACTGGCATGAATTCAGTCAAAATTGTAATCATTCTAATTCTAAATCAATGAATAAGAAAATATAGAATAAAGAAAGCCTATATAATCATTAAAATGGGTTGTAATATCAAAATCCATAAGCAAAAAGTTCATCAAAATAAGATTGTGAAATCACATAAAACTAAAACCCTAAAAGACATCCAACCCGTCAAAATAAGAACAGAGACCTTGCACTAAAAAAAAAAAAAAAAACCCATGGACAGCCAACAACCACTTAAACACCCATAACAACCTCCTCCAAGATACTTTGAAGGTACATGATTTAGATATTTATATCCAAACTCGTATAATCATGAAGATAAGAGGAAAATCGAAAAACCGAACCTGTCAAATATTGCATAGACAAACAACCCAATAAAGCTTCTTGAGTATCAGATGAAGTTCTTTAAACTTTGAAGTTAAAGAAAAAATAAATAAAGAAACTAAATACATCATCAAATAAGAAATGAACACAATAAGGCCTCAGAATAAAAATGTCATCAAATGATATAATTTCAGCCGATAATTCCAACTAAAATATAACTCATCATTGGCCTATGAGCATATATTCCCATCTCGGTTCATTCTTTCATAACCCTGAATACTTTATTAAATTTTCTGATCTGGATTCTCGGTTGCCAGCTAGCCATAAACTCGAAAGCTCCACCCGAAGAATCTGAATGCGCCCGTTGATGGATGGAAACCATGGGTAAGATTCAAGGCTTGGGCTGGATTAGCTTCACTTACAGTGTCATATGGAACTTAGTATCTACAGATCTACTGTTATCCCAAGGTGAAATACACAAACCCTAAAATCAAAACACAGTATAATCGAAATGAAACTCATAACCAACCAACCATCTTTGTGATAAAATACACACTAATCCATAGACCAATCTAGGAAACAAGCCAAATTATCTGAATGAGGATGAGATAAGATTTCCAAATGGAATCAAAGTTGCAGTTGAGAAATGAAGATAGTTGAGCAGAGATTCGGATTGGATTCCTGCAACAAGTTCACCAGCAGAATGGATGCTATATGCCCATTAGTTTTTACAGTAAGTATATATATATATATATATATATATATATATATATATATATATATATATATATATATTTATATATTTATATAAAAAAAAACGGAGATGTATATGAATATTAAAAAAAATAAAATACAGATGGAGTTGAGGGAAGAGACCATAGGTGGGCAGACTTTGGATCACGACATAGAGCCCAATGCCAAGTCCACGATACATCAGACCATGCACCGATCCATGTACCAGCACACAAGAAACCAAGTCATTAGACACCAAAGCCACGTACCAATACACAAGAAACCAAGTCATTAGACACCAAAGCCACGTACCAACACACAAGCAACCAAGTCATTAGACACCAAAGCCACGCACTAGCATGAATCTGATACCTATCTCCATGCCTCATACAATGAAGAGTCGGGTAGAGAACCAAATCACAATAGCACACTACTAAGTTTGCACACAAAGCCCAATGCACAAGGAAACAAGTCAAGCCAAAGTGTAGCACCCAAACGCCAAGCCACGAAGGAGGATTTTATTATGTGCTCTACGCATCCAAAAGAAAAACTAAGCTAGAAAACCAAAAAAAAATAATTTTGGAAGCCATAAATAAAAAAACCAGTGCCCATCACAACCGCCAAGATCAGCGTAAGCACCAGCGTCAGCACTCAAACCACGCACGAGCCACAGGCATTTACACAGGCCTCATGGGTCTCGACCCCGTGACCGTTGGGAGAAATGCTCACACTAGGCGTAGAGAAAGTAGAGGTACCCTGCTAGCCCCTCCGCCAGCCAGAAACCAAACACCCAGACCACGAGGAGGAGAAGCCATGAGAGAAGACCATGGTGACCAACCGTGTAGCCAAGGACCTCGCAAGAAGAAATGAGTGAGAAAAGGAAGTTTAGGGTTAAGATAGAGAGAGAGCCCGGGAGTGGGTGTAGGGTTAGGTTAAGGAAAGCTGGGGGGAAAACGAGCGTGGGGCACGTGGGCTTCATGCGTGCCCGCGCTTTAGTTATATAAAAAAAAAAAAAATTGTTTTTAATTATGTATTTTCATTTATATATATATATATATATATATATATATATATATATATATATATATATATATATATATATATTGCTTATTGTAAGTTATGTTATATATATTATTTATTTTTTATTATTATAAAAAAAAAAGGTTATGTAATTAATTTTTTTTAAATTTTAAATTGCTTAGATTTAGTTTAAAATTGCAAAAAAAAAAATTTTGCTTAAACTTTAATTATTTAAATATTGTATGCGTTAACTATTAAATTAAATATTTTATGTTAAGATTATGATTAATCAAGGTAAGTGAGTATATTCTATTAGTATAATTAATAGGATTAATTAAATATAATTAATCATTAGTAATTAACGTTTAAATTATATTTAATTTTATGATTCATATTTAAACTAATTAAAGTGATTAATTAGTTTTAAATTGAAGGTTTAAGGACTTAGACTAGGACAAGCGGGAAGGAGATTGCATACGCACTAGGAAGGTAAGTTTGAGTAATACGCGAGTGTGGTACAATGCTAGCATAACTACTAGGCGACAGGGTCAATAGTTTTCTTAAGCGAAGACATCAAGCTTAGACACTTAAACCCCAACCTAGCTACCTCCCCTAAAGACAATAATGTTTGTTTATAGACAAGTAAAAAAAAAACTTATGCCTAACCATGTTTTCTAGTTAAGTTGCGCAAATGTGAAATGTCCTTGAACTCACCCTGACAACTTCGGTTGATGCAGGTTAAATCATACAGGTTGGTTAGGACTCGAGGGAATCGAGGCAGAGGAGCATCGTCGCAGGCACCGCCAACACCGCCAGTGCCGCCACCACCATCGCATGAACTAGCTCTCATACTGCGCTCTTTGGAGGCCATAAATAAGACTTTAAAAGGGCGTCAACCAGCAGGGATTGAAGTGGAGCCCCCACCATCTGGAATGGGTAATCCAGAAGCATCGAGGGATTCAGGGGGAGGACCTCCACCCGAATACATCACTAGAGAACTGTAGAAGATCAAACTTTCGGATTTTGTTGGGGGTTGCACCAGTGAACGTGCAGAAGCATGGTTGGAAGGCATGACAAGGTGTTTTTCCTTAAGGGACTATGTGTCCACCTTAAAGGCAAAGATAGAGATTTTTCAGTTGAGAGACAATGTCTTGAACTGGTGACGAAACCTAGAAAGACAACTGCATCTTACCCCGGACACAGTATCTTGGGAACTTTTCGAGGAGAGGTTCCAAAGGAAATATCTGCCAGCTTACTATGAGGAACAACAAGTAGGAGCGTTGCATGCTCTAGTACAGGGAAACAGGATCGTAGAAGAATATGAGATTAGGTTTATGGAATTGGTCAAATATGTTTCATATATGGATAATGACCAATGACAGGCAGAATTCTTTGTCTATGGGTTAAACCCTAAGATAAGGGCTATGGTGTGGATGTGGAAACTGTCTTCAGTAGCAGAAACTGTGGAAAATGCGCGTTATGCTGAGGAACACATGAACTTAACCAGAGGAATGAGAACGACCTTTCCGCATCGTCCTGGATTCATAGGGAAGGCCCCTAGTATATTTCCCAAAGGAGGGGGCTCAAGGACACCTCCATATGGTAACAGAGTCGTACCAAGGACAGTAGCCGCAGGGATTTCAATGGCAGCGAGTGCAGCATCTCGTTCATCACCAACGACGAAGGCAAGCCCATGGCCATCTCAGGGAGCAGTTAATAGGGGCAAGGGTTCCAAGGGAAGGAACTCATTTAAGAGACAGTCACATAATAGTGTGCAGGTTCAATCCTGTGTTACCTGTTGGGGGTGTGGAGGACCCCATTACCAGTGTGATTGCCCAGAGTTACAATCAGGATTTGTGCATAGAGAAGGAAGGGCCCTGATGGGAAGAGCAAGTAGCAACCACCAGATTTATGTAGCAGTTAATAATCGTCAGACCGAACATCCATCCATGGTGGTGGAGTCATCAGGTATGCTAAATCATATCAATGTTAAGATTTTATTTGATTCTGGTGCGACAGATAGTTTCATTTCACCATCTGCATTAGAAAAGAGTGGGTTGGCAGCCTACGAGCACGATGACTTTGAACAAGTTGAGATGGATTCAGGGGAAAAACAAGCGGTAGGACCTAGCGTTGATAATTGTATAGTAGACCTAGGAGTGTGTACTACCAGGTTGAAGGTATACGCCACTGCTCTCGGGGCGTATGACCTAATCATTGGAATGGATTGGTTAGAAGCTCATCGAGCTTTGGTAGATTGTTTCACAAAAAGGGTTCTTTGTGTTGATGATGAAGGAAGACTAGTAGAGATCTAGGGTGTATCGAGAAAGGTGTCATTACGATTTATCTCAACTACGAAGGTTAAGAAATTCTTGAGGCAAGGGTGTCGACTATATGTAGTGGAAGCAGTGAAGGAAAGGAAGGGACCCTCCTTGGATCAGTACCCAGTATTGTTGGAATTTAAGGATGTTTTCCCGAACGAGTTACTAGGGTTACCTCCTGAGAGGGAGCTTGATTTTACTATTGTGCAGAACCAATTTCCAAGACTCCGTACCGGATGACAATGCCAGAACTTTGTGAGTTGCAAACACAGTTGAAAGAGTTACTGGACTTAGGGATAATAAGGCCCAGTGTCTCACCTTGGGGTGCACCAATAATTTTTGTAAAGAAGAAGGATGGTTCCTTATGCTTGTGTATAGATTACAGGGACTTGAACCATGCTACAGTGAAAAATAGGTACCCAATGCCGTGAATAGATGACCTCTTTGATCAGATGAAAGGAGCAACGATATTCTCAAAGATTGATTTGCGATCAGGGTATCACCAGTTAAGGATTAAGGAAGGTGATATTCCTAAAACTGCCTTTCGAACTTGGTTTTGGCATTACAAGTTTGTCGTAGTACCTTTCGGATTGACCAATGCACCAATAGTATTCATGAGCCTCATGAACGACATATTCTATAAGTACTTAGACCGTTTTGTACAAGTCTTTCTAGATGACATCCTCATCTATTCCAAAAACGAATGAGAACATGAGGAACACTTACGAGTGGTGTTGTCCTGCCTTAGAGAGAACAAATTGTATAGGAAGTTGTCGAAGTGTTCCTTCTTTCAGAGAGAAATCCACTATTTAGGTCATATCATTTCTGGTGAAGGAATCTCCGTGGACCTAGAAAAGTTAAAGGCCATTATGGAGTGGCCAGTGCCGAAAAATGCCCATGACGTGAGAAGCTTCATGGAGCTAGCAGGTTATTATCGGAGATTTGTGGAAGGATTCTCAATAATAGTGAAACCCATCACCACTTTGCAGCGCAAGGGGGTCAGGTATGAATGGACAGAATAATGTGATAGTGCATTCATTGACCTTAAGAGGTTACTAACTAGTGCGCCAATTCTACAAATGTCGGATATGGAAAAGGACTTCACAGTCTGCACGGATGCCTCGAAGCAAGGGTTGGGGGCTGTGCTAATGCAGGATGGAGGAGTGATAGCTTATGTGTCAAGGAATTTGAAGAAACATGAAGATATTTACGCTACTCATGATTTAGAGTTGGCAGCTGTAATGCTAGCTCTGAAACTTTGGAGGCACTATCTTGTGGGGCGAAACTTTGAGATCAAAACGGACCATCAAAGTCTAAAACATCTCTTCACTCAAAGGGATTTGAATGCCAGGCAAAGGTGATGGAGTGATTTTATGAGTGAGTACGATTTTGATATTTCATACATCAAGGGAAAGGAAAATATGGTCACAGATGCCTTGAGTAGGAGACCACGTGTCTTCTCCTTAGTACCCTTAAAATTCAATCTGAGGGAACGTGTGTTGGTGCAACTCCAAGGAGACAGTTGGTATTTAGAGGTTACTTCAAACCTCCAGAGTGGGAGGAAATTAGATCCAAAGTATGAAGGATATAGTCTGGAAGCAGACGAACTGTTAAGATATTAGGGAAGGATGTACATCCTTGAAAATGGGGATATTCGAAGCATCATACTGAAGGAATCCCATAGATCACTTTATTGTGTGCATCCGGGTGTGAAGAAGATGTACGCAGACATGAGGAAGCTTTTCTTCTGGGTAGGAATGAAGCGCAATGTAGTCCATTTCATTGCCAAATGCCTAGAGTGTCAACAAGTGAAAGACGATCACCACCACCCGGCAGGCCTCCTACAACCACATGATGTTCCTATGTCTAAGTGGGAAGTAATCTCTATGGATTTTGTTGTGGGGTTGTCACTCACATCTCATAGACACAATGTCATTCTTGTGATAGTTGATAAGTTAACCAAGAGTGCTCACTTTATTCCGATTAGAGATGCTTAGGATGTCACTGTTGTGGCACGTGTGTTTGTAAGTGAGGTTATCCATTTGCATGGGATACCTAAGAAGATCATTTCAGATAGGGACTCCAGATTCACTTCCAAGTTTTGGACAAGTTTGCAGTCAGCGTTGGGGACTCAGTTGAACTTAATCACAACGTATCATCTTGAAACAGATGGGAAAACCAAGAGGGTAAATCAAGTCATGGAAGACATTCTTAGGATGTATGTTATGGATAATCAAACCCATTGGGAGAAGTACCTACCTTTGGTAGAGTTTGCCTACAATAATATTTTTCATAGCTCCATCGGAATGCCACCCTACGAAGCTCTGTATGGAAGGCCATGCAAAACGTCGTTGAGTTGGGATAGATTAGAAGACTGAGTAACAGTTGGGCCAGAATTGATTCAAGAGATGGAGGAACAGGTGATTCAGATTAGGCAGAGACTAAAGGAAGCACAAGATAGGCAAAAAAGTTATGTGGATGCACACAGGACCGACCGAAGTTATGAAGTGGGAGACCAGGTTTTCATTCATATCAGGCCTAATAAGAGTACCATATGGTTCGGGAAGGGGACAAAGTTTTCACCTCGATTTATAGGACCGTTCAGAATCCAAGAGAAAATTGGACCCATTGCCTATCGTCTCGTACTGCCACCCCACTTGCATAAAACTCATAATGCTTTTCATGTATCTATTTTACATCATTATGTTGTCGATGAATCACATAAACTAAATTGGAAGGAACTGCAGGTATCGGACGTGGGAACTCTCATGGTAGAACCATTACGCATATTGGACCATAGAGTCTGAAAACTCAGGAACCGTCTGGTATACCAAGTTAAGGTCCAGTGGGACAAGTATAGTCCAGGATCTGCTACTTGGGAAGACGCCGAGACACTACGACAAGATTATCCCTCACTTTTTTTACCACCTTGAGAAAGTGTTTCTCGAAGGTGGGGTGTATGTAACACCACCTTTTGACTTAGACAACCAGGATTACCTGAGGCCTACACTTTTATTTTCTAATCACAGTAAAACTATTAAATGATACACTTAAACTTTTAAGACGTGTGAACCTTTATGAATGTTTAAATATTATTGATGATGATGGATATGATGCGATCTACTATGTGAATGTAAATTTTATGAATGTTTAAATGTTATTGATGATGATGGATATGATGCGATATATTGTGTGAATGAGAATCCTATGAAGGTTT
>ML788789.1:514938-555273 GCA_009831015.1 Picea engelmannii
AGATACCGAATTGAAATGATGGTTGTATGCAATTACATGATGATAATGCATAGAAATGTATGAGTTTGTGTTATAGACTAATCTGTAGGTTATGGGCTATGAAATAACCAAGGGATAATGATGATGAAAGTGGATGTCATGACCAATGGCCGAGAAACAATATGGTATGAATCTTTGTATGTGAAATTATATTGGTTTGGATGCATTTCTATGATATGTGGACCAGTGTAGGATTTCAGGTGATGAGACTGCCTAAAACTGAATAGATGATGACAAAACTCCCAGCAACATGGTGCCACTGTATATTCCATTTAGGGTGTGGACCCTAGTTATGATTAGGAGGGGTGGAGGCATTTCCCACCATGTATCCTCTGAAACCTGAAGTCATGGGAGGACGATGTTAGCTCATGCTCCCCTAGATGTGTGATGATGACTGTCAATTGCTTGCTGGGGAAGCTTGGTCAAGATAGTGACACTTCCGTTTACGGGTTCTATTTTGAGTTAGGTCAATATAGTTGATGCTCCAAGATAGTCCAACAGAGGAAGGATAGGAATGGAAGATGGAAGTAAGTTAGGGAGGGAGGATGAGTAGAAATAGTTGAGAGTGTATGGATATTTGATCTATGTTGGAACTTATTGTTTTCCTTCTGAAAAGAAAATGCATATATATATATGAATATTCATAATTATGTAATTAAACTACAATTGTCTAAATAACATTGTTGAGCTAGATAATTGAAATTAAAAAATTTCACAAACATTATATTGGTTTATTTTCTTTTATAAAATGAATAGTCTTGTTGAAGGGATTGGATGCATATGGAAATTACTATGGAGATGATAGTTATTGATATTAGTACATGAATGAGACTTGTATGTACTAGCTACACATGCATTTCTTGCGCATGTACACTAGTATGAATGAGTTTCTTGGCTTACTTACTAATAATGACGGTTATTTGTTATGAATGTGTGAACCATGTTTCTTTTCCCTTGTATCATAAAATACCTTAACTTCGGGACGAAGTTTCATGAAGGGTGGGTGTATGTAACAACCCTAGTTAAATAGCTGCATAGGGTTTATCAAGTATAGTTAATTAAATAATTAACTGTCCTAGTGTGTATTAGTTAAATAAAGATTATTTATTAATAATATTTATTAATTAATTATTAATTGTTTAATATATGTTGATTAATTAATTAATTGATTAATTAACACATTTAGGGTTTGGGTAAAGAATTCAAGGCTTAGTAACTTTAATTTATTTATTATAAGACTTTACGTATGATAGGGGATAGGGTATTGAATGGAGGGATAAGGTAGTAAATGGGGGGATAAGGTGGGTGGCCTTAAAAGAAGGAGGAGGCGGTGAATGGGGAGGATATGACTGGGCAGAGGCCTTCGGGAGTTATTATGAAATTTTGGGGAGATACACATGATTGCAGGAGAGGACTGTATTTTCTGTGGGATATTTTTCTGGTTTGGGAGTTTGGGTGGACTGTTATAGGGGTTGACCAGTTTTCTGGGATTTTTGGGCTCGGGAGCCAGGAATCCTCACGGAATCCTAGAGCTAGGGAGTCGGACAGGCTCTGTTCCTAGCTGGTAGGGAGGAAGATTCGGTTTTGGGCAGAATTTTGGGCAAAGCAGCAAAGAGGACAACTAGAGATCGGGGATTTAGCATCAGACGGAGGTATGTTTATTTATGTATTTTCATGAATATGTGGTGTTATGTGATGGTTATTTAAATTTATTAGCATGTTGTTCATAAATTTAAATTTTTGTTGCTTATATGCTGAATAATGAAATTGCTTATTGCTTATACGTCAAAATAATCTTAATTGTTTAAATTTACAA
Organism: Picea engelmannii; assembly: GCA_009831015.1. NCBI lineage: Eukaryota > Viridiplantae > Streptophyta > Pinopsida > Pinales > Pinaceae > Picea > Picea engelmannii. Next base: position 516,794 of record ML788789.1, read on the forward strand.
ATTTTATTAGGCTTTGTTAAATTAGGTTCTTACACTTGGACAGAGGCCTTACCAAAATATCTTCTATTTGTTCATCTGTGGAGATATATATTGGAGAACCACTTCTCTTTTCTGGACGTCGTCGTGGAGAATGTAATGCTTGATCTCAATGTACTTTGGTCTATCTAGAACACTATTTTTCTCTGAAGGCTTCATATAGCTCTTGATCATTACAATATATCATGGTTGAATTCAACACTTTTGTTTCTTTCTAGCTCATGACATCGTGGCAAGGCTCAAACTGAAACATATTCAAGTGGCACTTATTCTGTCATCATGAGAGTTTGTCATGAATTAGAAGTCCATCATATTGAACTTCTGAGTAACCATTTTGATCTTTGTCATAGAAAATTTTCACCACGCTTATGTTGTGCATGAGAGGCTTTGCACCAAGTTGTTTGAATCCATACACGATCTTCTTCCATCTGCATACAAGGGTCTCTTTTTGGTATACCTCAAAACCTTGAGGTTTCTCTACATACACTTCTTGTTCAAATACTCTAGAGAACAGTCTTTGCATTCATCTGATGTAAAATCCAACCCATGGATATTGCAAAAGGAAAGCGGTCTAGGGCTAACATATATTGGCTTCAGGTGGGTAACTTGAATAAGGAGGAGCAGCAGGTAGGTCCATTCCTATCCTAGAAGAAGTGGTTTCTTTGGGTTAAATGAATAGTATTTACAAGGTTCGGTCGAACCATAGGTTCCTACATGGGTACCTATAATAATTTCTAAAGTGTTATGTAACACCCCCGTCCAACAAGACTCTCTGAAGCCCACCTTTTTTATTTCCATCCGATCTCGAAAAGATATAATGGCTCAGGTAGAGGTATGTCTGGCTACTAGAACAAGCTATCATCATAGTCTTATCCCTCCATCTGGGAGAACCTCTAGTTCTGAATCTTGTGATGCTTCCACTCATAAGTCTTTCATACATTGTTCTTCATCACAACTTCCATTTATTCTACTTGATTGATTCTAGTGGGTTAAAACCAAGCTGGTAGTCTTGTGATTCTTGATATAATGACTGGTTGTTCTGGATTTTCTTTCTCTCTTGGAATCTTCATGTTCTTCCTTATGTTTCTCTTTAGCTATTGGGTCCATGGAGTTTTCTATACATTACATTCCCTTAATATTCTGACTTCTTCCTTTCATCATAGGATCATGGATGTGGATGGAAAACCAGGGATACTTTAAGGCTTCTTTTCGAAGAAGAATTCTTCTAAATTCAAACTAAACACGTGCCACTTTTCATGGCTTCTACCATTGATGGAAACATGGATAGATACTTCATAATCCTCAATGGATCATATTATTTAGGATTATATCCCTCCTGATCCTTGCTTCATGCATGAATGCATTCTCTTCTTTTAGAATTATATAATCGACTCCCTCCATCTAGGAGAGTCCATGCTTTCGTCTGCATCCTTATTGCCTTCTACAAAGTGTCACAAGTATTTTTCTAATTTCCTTTTGATTGCTGACTTCTTTTTATTTTTACTTCTTCCATGTTTCTTCAAGTTTGATTATGATTTTGGCTTATCTTGCAGTTGTTAGTTATGTTAATAGATTCCACAGAAATTGTTACCAAGGTTTGTCAATGTACTTCATCTTTTCACGTGTATTTGACTTGTAGTCATTGTGATGGAAATCCTTATCTTGTTATTCTTTCATAGGTATTGTTTCTCTTTGAACATCTTATCTTCTAAGTAATAGATATGAAATATATGTACATAAGCTATGTAAACATGGTATGTACAAGAATTATGAAGAATATTGTTACTTTGTCTTAGAAGAAGAAGTTTGTTTTATCCTGCTTGGCCTTCTTTGAGGGTTCCCTTTCTTCAACAACTGATTCTTCGTGTGTTTCCTTCCTTTTCTTTAACTCGGGACAATGATTCTGGAAGTGACCATATTTTCGATAGTTGAAGCATTGTATTTTTGACATATATTTCTCTTGATTTGGTTTCTTCCTTGAGCCAAAGTTCTTTTTATTCCTGAAATTATTGAACCTTGCTGTGAAGGCTTGATCATTGTATTTATTTTGGGGTTTCTCTATTTCACTAATCCTTGATTCTTCTTGTGCACATCAATTCCAAAGTTCTTCAAATGTGGGATACTCCTTACTTGTGTTCATGCTTATGGCAAATGCATCCCATGTCTTGGGAAGACCATTGAGTACTATATTTACTAGTTCCTTTTCAAAATTTGTGAATGTAGTTCATCGACCCATACACAACATTCAACATATAAATAAAAACACATCCACGGTGGAATTAAACACAATAAATAACACAAAACACTTATATTTTAATGGGAGATCCAATTGCATGTGTACGAAGGAAATTCCTCCCAACCGTAGGTTTTTTGTTTCATTTATTTCAATAGTAAGACACCCTCGATTTGGGGCTATTATTCCACAAGGAGGTATATCCCTCTTGGTTGTCCACTATACACAAACAACATCTCAAATCCTAGGTTACTAACTCCAACAACAATTCCAATCCACTAGCTCTTTTTCCCCTCAACCTACACAACCCAAGGAATGAGATCCCCTTCTTTTCCACGTAGTCCCTCGGGATATCCCACTTCTCTCGAGGGATCCAACATAAGGTCTTCCAAGAAATATCGTCGTTGGGGACTTTAGCAATTCTCATTTGTTCTAGGAGTGCTCACAATATACTTCTCAAGGCTCTTAAGCAATTTCCTCAACAAAAAATACACTACAAGCCCACATCTTGATTTTCAACATAAAAACTCATCCCAAGAAGGTTGTTCTCATACACAACATGGTTGGTTCTCTTTCCTGTCATCAATATCTCTTATTGCTTGCCCAAAATATCTTCTAAAAAATTTCCCAAAAACCCACTCGAATTTCCTTTTCTCTCATGAAAGATTTGGCTCTCGCATTTCCCAAAAAATGGTTGTACTCAACCCACGCTGTCATAAATTAGTGAGATGACTTTTTCCACCAACCACTCTTACATGCATTCAATATATTTTTTGATAATTCAAAGGAGGTGAACATTAATAATGAAATGGATTGGATTATTAGGCATATGGAACCCATTGGACCCCCTTTAGCACCCTCTCTTTGAATGTTATTAATTGGTTTTAGAAAGCACAAAAATGTCACAATATTCAACTACTCACTTTACTTGAGGAAATATTCATATTTATGGGCACCTTTGACTCCTTATGTGTGTGGCGTGTCTATAGAGAATGCAATATGGACATTGATACGCTCTCTAAAGAAGGTATTTAATTGGGCACGGGGTAGTGGATGATTACAAAAGTCCTTAATGGTGATCAATATGAGTATTTCCATCGACCTTTCATAGACACATTGATTCACAATTCCATCCCTTCATAAAAAAATTATGGATTTTCAGGATAGTGTTATGTTCATATATGCTCGCTGGAATATTGTGTTTTGTTTTGAAATCCACCATGTCTTCTAGTAAAGTTTTTTGCAAAGCTTATTTATGCTCTATATCAGCCATAATTTCAATTTTTGTTTATGGACCTGCCTTCATATGGAACTATTTGTAACTATTTTTATCCCTTTCTGAGCTCAGTCTCCCTTTCTTCTTAGCAACAAAATACATGGTCACATTTGTTCTACAAAATGCAATTTTCTTCTCTTCAGATGAAATAAAAAATTACGCTTTTTTATAGGGAATATATATATATATATATATATATATATATATATATATATAGTGTTTGTGTGTGTGTGTCGGTCAAGAGCTCAAGAGGTAGGAATATGTAAGGCTAGAGTTTGAATCTAGGATGGGACATTCTGTAGTAGTTGAACGAAAGCACTAGAGATGTGTGGGGGTTTCAATGTGTGAAATAATGATGGATGACTCTATTAAGCTCATAGATTACTCTAAATAAACTTTTTTAGAAGATATGATACTTCAACACCTGTGTGGACCCAACACTTGTTCCATCCCCGAAGGATGCATGCTCGAGTGAGGGTTTGGAGATTTTGGGTAGATATTTAGGTTGGGATATCCTGACAATGTCAACACGATATGCACTTCTAATAATCTAGAGGATATCAAAAGGGGGGGTGGACAGGGGATTAAGGGTATTGGGGATGCAATCGAAAATGGAAATTGAGGGATCTGGGATGAGGACAAGGGTTCTCGGTCTTGGTGTCAATGTTTCACATTAGCTCCCACTATAAACGATATTTTTGTTGCGGGTGAGGAGGGTTCTCTAAAATATAGGATTTTGGGAAGAAACTTGTCATTGGAGGATTTAGAGGCTGGAGATCCTCCTATACCTAAAGGGATTCCTAATTTTAAGCATTGGAAGATAGTTAAATTAAGAGGTGGGGAAGTTTCCTTGGTGGTAGGGAAGGATCTCCAAGTTAGTCAGATACTATACCTGGACGACCGAGCTATTGTGGGGAATATTTTTGGTAGACATGCTTCGTTGGCTTCCATTACTATGTGGATGTAGACAGATTGGTTTCCTATCCTGGACTATTTATGACGCGTGGGGATTTTAATGTGTGATGTAACTATGGATGACTCTATTCATCTCCTATATTACTCTAAAGACACTTTTTTAGAAGATATCACCTTTCTGAAAACTTGTGTGGACCCAACATATGTTCCATTCCTAGAGGATGCACGTTCGAGTGAGGTTTTGGAGACTTCTAGGCATATCTCTAGGTTGGGAGACCTTGAGAACGTCAATATTTCCTTATAATAATCTAGAGGATACCGAATAGGGGGTGTGACGAAGGATTAATGGTCCTAAGGATGTGATCGAAAAGGGAAATCGAGGGATTAACGTTGAGTAAAAGGGTTCTCGGTCTTGGTATTAATGTTTCACATTGGCTCCCACTATAGAAGATATTGTTGTTGTAGGTGAGGAGTGCTTTTGAACTTCTGGACTTGTGGATAGAAAAATATCATTGGAGGATTTACAGAGTGGAGATCCTCCTATATCTAAATGGAGTCCTATGTTTAAGTTCCAGAATAAAGTTAAATCATGAGGTGGGGGAGTTTCCTTGGTGGTAGGGAAGGATTTCTAGGTTAGTCAGATAGTAGACCTCGACAACTGAGTTATTGTGGGGAAGTTTTGTGGTATATGTGATTCAATGGATTCCATTACTATGTGGATGTGATCCTGAACTATTTATTAGTTGTGCATATTGTAAGTTTTAAACCATTCATAGTATTGCAATGCACACATATATTATTAACATAGAAAAGAAAACAATTGCAAACACACATATACACAAATATTTACCCTAGAAACCCGAATGCGAAAACCAAAAATCTGTTTTAGAGACACACCTGTAATTCTATTATATTATTCATTGTTTACAATACAATATATATAAGATTTGACAACATCCAAAAAATTCATAATCCATTAACCCTGGATTAGAACTCAATTGTAGTTCCTTAATTGGAATTACATTACCATGGACCACAAAATTGTGTACCATAAAACCGCCAAAGGAGAAAACCATATAGATAAAAGTATCTCGATAAAAACCTATCCAAAATTTGGCTACCACCCTCTATGCAACTCCCATGTGACCCCCCTCCTATTGAACCATGTGCAAAAAATATAACACATACCCAACACAACTCTTGTCTAGAGGGTGGATCGGTTTCATTTTCCATACTAAGGAAGAGGCAGGTAAAACCCTTAAGGGTCTGTGGTATTGGGATAGGAATCTCCTTTTCTCAAAGCCTTGGCATCTGTAATGTCCCCACTATTTTTTTTGGATTTTTACTTAGTTTTACTGTGTAGATATTGTGTCAAACAATTTGCATACAAGCATTTTATCAACAATTTAAATATAATTCTAATATCTATTGATGAGTATAAAGAAACAATCATATCAATACTCAAAATATTTATTGCATTGAATATTTATGAAAACTATAATATATTGGAAAATCTCAACAAATAGAACAATAACACTAAATGAGGAACCTGGTTTATATCTTTGTAGGTCATCCTTACAAATATTAGAGAGAATGAGCATATAGATGACAATATGTGTGCAACAACTCTCAACAGATGATACATGCATGTAGGTGGAGAAATCAGTCAACAAGTGTATGTGAAACCAACCAATATGAATAAGTGAAACCAAGATTGTAAGATAATACCTTCCCATATTTGACCTCTCCAACAACAACAAACTCACCCCTCAACAATAGTCGCCAAGGTGAGAAACTTAGCCACAATGAAGCACAATGAAAAGATCTAAGTGATCTTCTTGTTAGAATATAATGGATGTGCTCGTTTTACCATTGACAATATCTCTATTGTCACCCAACCATAGGCCGAAACCACCCTCCGAGCACCTTAACCTTGATAGAGAATCACTTCGGAAGAAAACCCTAGGCTAGATAGCCAAACAAAGGGTAGTGCACATTTCCCCAAGGATAGCGCACCAACAAGAGCTGATCAGATAGTCCAAACCCTAGACAAGAGATAGTCCAATCCAAACGTGATCTGCTAGCTGCAGCAACTGCAATGGGAGCTCTCCGCAAACCTGTGCACAAGACTGGGCACTGCGGTGTGCACAAGACTCGACACTACAATTCTGACACTGCCCTTCTAGAATGAGAACTGGCCTCTTGTATTTATACTAATTTTGGCTAACTTTTTCGGATGACTTCTCATTCTGGGTATCTGTCTGTTTAGTATATATTATTATTTCTGGATGACTTGTTCTCTTGGAGGCTAATAACCTAATATAAATTATCTTCTTGAGCCAACAAGTCTTCCAGGGTTATTAGCCAACTCATTAGGGTTTCTTCTTGCTTCCTAGAGTATTCTATCCTTTTCAGGTTTACATGTGGAGGTAAATACCTCCCGCAACTACCATAATATCATCATTCCCTCTTAGCTAGGGAGGTATTACATGTAATGGTCTTTGAGCACAAAACATACCATTCACCCGGTAGCATCAACATAGTTATATAGACTAGATCATGACTATATCATGAGCACCATCATCATCATTAGCTGCATCATCTCTCGAAACCATACTCTATATGAGTAATTAGACATGATTCTCACTCCACAGAGTGATACAAGAGCCATTCTTCTAATCTAGAAGAGTAAATGTTCTGAACCATTTTCTGTCTAGAAAATCTCTATTCATCATTCATCTGGCTGATAATTATTTCCAATAAACTATTGATAGTCTTCAAGGCAATTAGAACAAAATAGAACACAATTGTGTCTATCCATAGTAGTACATAACTACAATCTAGTGGTACACTACCACACCAAGTAACACACAAGTACTTGATCAACAACATATAGTCACGAACAATGGAACACATCCACCACAGTAGTATAAATCTACTGTCATACATTCTTCATAACAATCATCTAATACCAACCTGCATAGAAAAAATGTTATGATATAAACTGAATCATTTGGGCCAATCTTTCACTCACATATGTGAGATCTGAAAGAATATCTTCCCTCGAAGTAGAACAATGAGATATCTGGACTATTCTTCTCAAGCAAGGAAGAATAATTGTCCTGTCTTCTGAACCTAGACCATTGCCCACCCTAGGCCATTCTTCCTACACTAATCAAAGTACATGTAGTGTCCCCAAGCCCGAGCCCTGTTGTAAATCATGTTCTGAAAGGAATTGTAATTATGTTTTATAGGTTGGTGAGCCAAGTTTTTATAAGTTGGTGGCTTATGTGTTTGTTAGGCCAGGGAGCCTAAGTGTGGAAGGCCAGGAGCCTGCTGTGGTATATGTAATCATGTAGAACAATTAATAAAAATTTGTAAACACCACCAGGTGCAGACCAACCACGATGAATGAGTGAAGGGGGACTGAGCTTCCACACAGAAGGCAAGGGATTAGGGTCTGGAAGGTGGGAAAAGGAGCTAAGTGTTAAGCCTAGTGGGCTTCAGCCTTGGGAATAATATTTTAATATTATTTCAAAAAGGCATGAGCATTTCATGTTTTATCCTAAGTTCCTAACCATGAGGAAGGGATGCATGTTGGTGAAACGCATGCAGTTCCCAGGGCGACAAGTGTCAACCCTGGTGCATGTGAATAAAATGGCCAGGGTGAGTTGTGAGAGGGGCCCCCCTGCTCTCATCCGATCAGACGGCATGAGCATGTACGTGCTCTAAGCATTACGACGGACCCGAGTTCTGCAGAGAACCTTTGTGCGTCTCTGTGATCCGAAAATCCTGTGTCTGGCTCTGAGAAAACCCATGTATACCTCTGTATTAAACCAGAATCCTGTGATTGATTCCAAAAGAGCCAAATTCACCCCTGTTCTGAACCGAAAATCCTGTGTGGTGTCTGGGAATCCGTGTGCATCCTCTATCTGAAATGGAACTTGTGCGTGAAGCCTCTGTCCCGAAGTCGTGACCGTGAGACAATTTTTCCATTTCTGAACCTATTTTGAGGAAGTCGGTGTCTGTATTTCCGTGGGTAATTGCAGTTGCACAATGTGGGACTGCGTATGGCTTGTGACCAGTTGTGAAACACTCTCTCCAGGTGAGAGGGATGTTTGAGGTTGGATGAACAGGTGGTTTGGCCTGTGAGCGCCTCTCTCTAGGAGAGAGAGTGCGCAGAGGAAGGAGAGGACTCTTGGAATGAACCATGTAGCTGCCACAAAGCTTGAAGACTTCCGTTCCAGTCTGTTGCTGTAACCCAAGGCAAGGGAGGTTAGCAACCGAAGGACTATCCAGGTGACAGAGAAGGTGTATACTCCTAGGGTGGAACAGGCATGTGGGGAATGAGGGTCTATGGGCAGTGAGCATGAGTGGTTCTTGGAAGAGAATTCCTTCCTCGTGACTATGTGTTTTCCCTGTAACCTCAGCCTAGCCTAGGATTCCTTGCCTTGGGGTGGAGCTTAGTCCCAGCTCGGGGGTGACCTATTGCTGAGCTGATGAGCAGTGTGGTCTAAGGCTGGGAGGTTCGTGGAAGGCTTGCACCTAGTTGGTGGAATTACCTTAGTTTCAAGATAAGTATCATCTTATGTTAAATGTTATGTTTTGCATGCCTGTGATGCTTATATTTTATCATGTATTATGTTGTGCAGATGAATTATGGTTAATGCCATTCTTAAAATTATGATAGCAATAATTTATATGACTTACTCTGAGTTTAAATGTGTTTCATTTGCTTAAATGCATGTTGTTTTTATAATCCAGAGTGAGTGTTATATTTCCGCGAAGTTTGTTAATCGAAAAAGTGGTGTTACAGTTTGGTATCAGATCCAAGGTTTTGACACTAAGCCTAGATGGGCCAGTTGAGTGGTCTTTGGATCAAGGGTGTGAGGAGAAACTGTGTCTGGAGGACCAATTTCGGACCCTGGATTGCTCCGGAGTGTCAAGGAGTTACTTGACCATGCTTACGAGCTCAGGAGGTATAGTGGTGTTATGAAACCACAACCAGTGTGGTATAAGTCCACAGGGAGAGAGGACTCCACACCAAAAGTGTTGGAGCCTTAGGATCTATTCAGTAGGGAAGGTGAACCCTCGTGACCATCAGATCTGGAAAGTGTGTGTAGGGTTTAAATCCCTTTGGAGTTGCTCAGGGGTGTGGAAATCGTGATACACGAAATCCTGAATTAGTCAGGATCATCCATAAAAAAGGACACATGGAGAGTGATCAGCCTTTCGCTGACACATAACTTGAATTGGTCAAGGGTGAGTTCATGAAGATTCATGAAATGTGAATTCATGTTTGGATCACAACCATCGATCTAAGCGAGATCTGGACCGTTGATTGTCTAGGAAGAAGTCGTCATTTCGAGAGATGGGAAGTGAGGAGAGGTGAACACCTCTAAAACCCGAAACCTCGAAATTCCCAAAATGATCTACACCGTAGATCATAGGAGAGGACTTGACATAGGATCAAGTGTAAGATTAGACCGTAATTCAAGATTTTGGTAAACGGAAGTTCGAGATGTGGGATGCACGAACTCCCAATGCCTGAAACCCCGAAACACTGAAAAGATATGTGTCGTAGATCTGAGAGGGAGTCTAACTGTTGGATTTTGCTTGGAATAGACATGGGTGCATGGATGTGTACCACGTGCCAGAGAGTTGAGAAGACAGGCGAGAGTGGTGGGACCCGATGACATCACCGAGGGTGACGTGGACCCTCCTGAATGTACCATGTGCCATGGTGGTGAAGGGTGACAACTGTGCTGTGGGCCTAGAGAATAAAGTAATTCGTGATTTCAAAATTCGCAAAGGAGGACCATGAAGGCTCAACACTCCAACTCGTGAAGTTGCGAGTTGGTGAAGAAGTGCTAGCACTTAGCCCTAGCCTACGATCATGTGTAGTAGGTACTAGCGAGGAGGGATCCATACCCGTATCGCATCTCGGGTATCGGCGTTTGGAGGAAATGAGTCGAGGGTCTTCGACTCACGAACTCGCGAGATCGTGCATTGCGAAAGGTGACTTTGGTTACAAGGGTTTAACTGTTGGATCTTTGTGGATCGAGATTTTGAAGTCCCAAAGTCCCGAAAAGTACAAAGCCGAGAAGAGCTCGAAAAAGTCGTGAAATCGAAACATTTTCTTAACATCGATTGTTATGAAAGATGATGAATTGTCAAGAAACGAAGGCCTGACAAATTCTAATCATCTGTGCATTTGTATTGCAAAAGGTTGACGAGTGTCAAAACTGATTTGAATTGCCACAAAGTGCAAAGAAATGGAAAAGACACATAATTCTTTTAGTTCAGAAAATGAAGCTCAGAAGAGATAGCATGGAACTTTTGGTATGTAGAGTGCGCATATCCAGCGCAAGGAGTGCTTATAGAGGGAACTTGTTTTAAGATCAAAAGACTTCAGGAGACGAGTGTAGAGGGTGCCAGGAGGACACCAGAAAGTATTTTGGAAAACACTAAAGGTTTGATTCCCTTTGAGACTGAATAAGTTAAAAGCTCAAGGGGAAACAATGCAAGTTCACACGTAGAGCGCAAGTGTGTGGCAAGGTAAAGTTAAAATTTCACTAACCAAAGCTCAAAAGGGAAAACACCATCGAAGCCTTCGAATTATTTGAAATCCTTCAAGTTAGGGAGGAAGTCGAGTCCAGAAGAATGGACGCCAGTATATTTGGAAAGAATCCCTTGAGAAGCAGAGTGAAATGGTCAGAATTCTCCGTGGAGAACTCACGAAATCGCGAGGGACGTAAGATAGCCAAAATTTGCAAGTTGGTTAGTGGATGGAGAAACTTGCCACCCTAGGATCCAGAATAAAAGCGGGTCGTTGTTTGTGGTTCGTTTGAACCGTTGGATCATTTCGTGAATTCAGTTATCATGAACTTGGAGTGAAGGCCAAATTCTTGGTCACTCCAAATCCCGAATTGCGAAAAGAGATTAACAAGGATAGAATAGGACGGTGGAGCACTTCCAGGAAGAAGTGTTGAAAACCCGTGAGCCATCGGATATAGCCAAATGCAAGGAAGATAACGCTAAGATTCATTCAGTGCTCAAAGTCTCATGGGAGGTATTGAACCGTCGATCTCAGGGAAGACCGAACCATTGATTCCTTTCATCGGGAATTCGGAGCATCAAAAGTTGGGAGAACAGAGGAATTTGTTCTCAAAAATCCTGAAACACAAACTTACGATTCGCGAGGAAAGATCTAGACCATTGAATCACGGTGAGTGTTAGGCGTTGATCTGACACACTTGAATTTCATGAAGATGGAAGTTGAAAAAGGGAAGAGAACTACTTTCTAATTTCGCGAATCGCGAAGTCTCGATTCACGACAAAAAGGATCCACACCGTTGGATTACGAGGAGCTTTGAGTCGTTGGATCTGACTCACGTAGATTTTGGAAAACTAGAGACCGGAAGAAAAGAAGGGGAAACTATTTTTCGAAACCCCGAAACGCGAATTGATCGGGACCGTCAAACCCGGAAAGCTGTGGACCTTTGATCTAAGGAAACAGGGGTTCGGGAGTTCGGACTTCGGGAGAAAGGAGGAGAGCTAGTCCTCAAAGTTCGCAAAGGGTAAAGTCTTGTAGCACTCGGAAGTTGGTCCCCTAGATCATAGCTAGAGGTCACACTAGTGGAAGTTAAAAGAAGAGCTAGCACGCGCTAGACTCTTGTTTCATATTTCGGGGATAGAGAGAGTCGAGGGTGGTTCAAATCGAAACACCCGATATGCGAAATCATGAAATGCCTTTCAGATAGGCACGTGGTCATAGCCAGTGGCCATGCAGGAGAAACTTGTAGGAATCCTGGAAGAATTGAATGCTTCTAGGATCCGCAAGAAAAAGGGTTATAGGGAGAAAGAAGTTGTTGCAATTTGTGGAAGTAAGTATGTTATGGCTTGTTTGGCTAGCCCAAGGAAAGAATTATTACATGTTGCAGGTGTTGTTGGTAATTTTGTTGCCTCATGAAGGAAGCAATAGAGAGCTGAAGAGCTGGTTATAAGTCTGATAAAAGAAGCATGAAAGCTTCTACTGCTATCAGATATTCATGTAGTATAATTTTTAATGGCAGTCATGCAGGTATGAGTTTTATCACTCTTTTTGCATAATTGTTGAAAGGAAATTATGGTAAGAATTTCCTCAGCCAGAGCTATGTTATTAAATCACATGATTATATTATTTGAATGCATACCACTGGATGTGGTAAAGGCTATAGGTCTGTATTAATTCAAATCTTTTTTTTTTTTAGCTTCTGAATGCACACATTGACATAGTCGAATGTCATGTTAATTTGGTTATGGGGTAATAACCAAAGAATTAAAAGATAAGAACTTGTTACAAGAATGAATGCCAGAAATCTAGTCATGCATGAGACCAGGACATGGTTGGATATGGCAAGGTACAAATATGGAAAGATTATGAGCCACACCAGGTACTAGAAGCTTCCTACTTTTAAATAAAACTTGGGCTGCAACCTTTTTGTTAACACTAAAGAACACCACAGAATTATATTATTGGTGTAGTGTTCGGGTCGGAAAGGAAGGCATCCAATTAATTGGAAAGATAATGGGAAGTGTATGGAGAATGTGGCAACACATTGGCCAGAATTCCAACTCATGGATGGTGAGATACATGACTGAGATAGATAGCGTTATGTAATTCAATGCAAGGTGCACTGAATAAGAATGCATTGAGAATCACTCATGCATAATAAATGACAGAATTGCATACTAAGTGGAATGGTTGAATATGTTTTGTAAGTACATGCATATATATTATTGCATGGAAATAATTATGCTAATGGCTGAAATGTTGCTAACCCATGAAACTGAGAACATTTCAGGAACTGTTAAACATTGCAACAGGAAATTTACAAGCCAGGTAGTCACAGGAATGGAGACTACATAAAATTTTATGTTCAGAAAATTGAAATAATGAACTTACTGTTGTTAAATGAGGACATGCATATGCATAGAATGACGAGTCATTCTATTGGTCAAGTTGTTTGGTAATTGTGATTGAATTGCCAGGTGCAGAAATTCTAAGATTATTACATACGATTTTGTACATATTGAATTATGATGTACAGAAAATATCGACAATTTGTTGGCAGTATGCAAGATGAAGTCTTGCAGGAAAATTGTAGGCAGTTTTTTTCCTATGGAAAAATCACAGGGATGATTGCATTCATAATGTGGCAACATCCAAGATGAATCATGAAATAGGACGTCATGTTTTGGGAATAAAATTTGAATTTCCTTTCGAATTAATTGGAATTCCTAAATTAATTCTTGTATGTTCTCTCATGATAACTGCATGTGGTTGATGCAGATGAGATGATGTTGATAAAAGTTAAAATGTTGGCTACAAAGAGTATCTCGGGAAGATGCTGCTTGGAAACCTTTGAGGGCAGTTAGAACTCCTGGAGCCACGGTGCTTTAAGACTTCTGGTCTAGCCTGTTGCCAAGCCCAAGGAAGGGAGGTGTAGCACCGATGGACTGTGCTTGTGAAGGTGTATACTCCCGGGTGGGACAGGAATGTGGGGAATGAGAGACCGTTCGTTGGAGTACTGTCGAGGTTTGAATGGTTGGAGTGCTGCTGAGGTCTGGTACATTGGCCTAGACCATGTGGATAAGGATTGTGGACCATGGCTATCTTGGGAAGCCATTGCCCGATGGAGTCATAGCTCTGCTCCGGGGTGGGAGGTCTTCTGACTCGAAAGATAAGTACAATTCTCTATTTATTATATGTTGTGTATGTTGTATACAGTTTTAATGTTATTGAATTTGTTTGTATATACATACATATACATTGCATAAATGATTGCATTACTGCATCCATGATTTTACCTAAGGTGTCTCATATTTCATTACTTAATAAATATATATACCTGATGCTAATCATGTAATCAATTGGAATATGATTCAAGTGGAACCAGAAAGTGTCATACAAGTGCATCTTGTGTGCATATTGGACAGGAAAATAAAACAGCTCTGGAATCGAGCTACTGAGCTTGTAAAGGTCCAGTGGACCTGGTACGGTCCTGAGGACGAGACATGGGAGCATGCAAATGCTATGTGGGAAGAGTACCCGTATCTTTTTGAAAATTTTGAAAGGCTTGCAGAGACAGTGTAAGTTGCACTGAGGACAGTGCAGAAATAAGGGGAGGGKGATTGTAGTGTCCCCAAGGCCGAGCCCTATTGTAAATCATGTTCTGAAAGGAATTGTAATTATGTTTTATAGGCTGGTGAGCCAATTTTTTATAAGCTGGTGGCTTATGTGTTTGTTAGGCCAGGGAGCCTAAGTGTGGAAGGCTAGGAGCCTGTTGTGGTATATGTAATCATGCAGAACAATTAATAAAAATTTGTAAACACAGCCAGGTGCAGACCGACCATGATGAATGAGTGAAGGGGGACTGAGCTTCCATAGAGAAGGCAAGGGATTAGGGGCTGGAAGGTGGGAAAAGGGGCTAAGTGTTAAGCCTAGTGGGCTTCAGCCTTGGGAATAATATTTTAATATTGTTTCAAAAAGGCATGAGCATTTCATGTTTTATCCTAAGTTCCTAACCATGAGGAAGGGATGTGTGTTGGTGGAATGCGTGCAGTTCCTAGGGAGACAAGTGTCAACCCTGGTGCATGCGAATAAAATGGCCAGGGTCAGCTGTGAGAGGGGCCCCCCTGCTCTCATTCGATCAGACAACCTAAGCGTGTACGGGCTCTGAGCAGTACGACAGACCCGAGTTCTGTAGAGAACCTTCGTGCATCTCTGTGATCTAAAAAGCCTGTGTCTGGCTCTGAGAAAACCTGTGTATACCTCTGTATTGAACCAGAAGCCTGTGATTGATTCCGAAAGAGCCGAATTCACCCCTGTTCTGAACCAAAAATCCTGTGTGGTGTCTTGGAATCCGTGTGCATCCTCTATCTAAAATGGAACTTGTGCATGAAGCCTCTGTCCCGAAGTCGTGACCGTGAGACCATTTTGCCATTTCTGAACCCATTTTGAGGAAGTCGGTGTCTGTATTTTCGTGGTTAATTACAACTGCGCAGTGTGGGACTGCGTATGGCTTGTGACCAGTTGTGAAACACTCTCTCCAAGTGAGAGGGGTGTTTGAGGTTGGATGAACAGGTGGTTTGGCCTGTGAGCGTCTCTCTCTAGGTGAGAGAGTGTGCAGAGGAAGGAGAGGACTCTTGGAATGAACCATGTAGATGCCACAGAGCCCGGAGACTTATGGTCTGGTATGTTGCTATAACCCAAGGCAAGGGAGGTTAGCAGCCAAAGGATTGTCCAGGTGACAGAGAAGGTGTATACTCCTGGGGTGGAATGAGCATGTGGGGAATGAGGGTTTGTGGGCAGTGAGAGTGAGTGGTTCTTGGAAGAGAATTCCTTCCTCATGACTGTGTGTTTTCCTTGTAACCTTAGCCTAGCCTAGGATTCCTTGCCTTGGGGTGGAGCTTAGTCCCAGCTCGGGGGTGACCTATTGCTAAGCTGATGAGCAGTGCGGTCTAAGGCTGGGAGGTTCGTGGAAGGCCTGCACCTATTTGGTGGAATTACCTTAGTTTCAAGATAAGTATCATCTTATATTAAATGTTATGTTTTGCATGCCTGTGATGCTTATATTTTATCATGTATTATGGTGTGCAGATGAATTATGGTTAATTCCATTCTTAAAATTATGATAGCAATAATTTATATGACTTACTCTGAGTTTAAATGTGTTTCATTTGCTTAAATGCATGTTGTTTTTATAATCCAGAGTGAGTGTTATATTTCCGCGAAGTTTGTTAACTGAAAAAGTGGTGTTACAGTTTGGTATCAGAGCCAAGGTTTTGACACTGATCCAAGGTTTCCACTTTCCGAATAGGAAAGCATCTGTCCAAGATGGACTATTTTTCAATCTTGAAAATGAATGTCCTCAATAATATTTTTAGTGCTCCCTCCCAACCTAGGAGTCATCTCTTCCTTTTTCAATAAGGAAGTCATCTCCATGAGTTCCATCTTGAGTATGCAAACTCTTTCATCTTGGATAGAATCTTTACCAAAATGTATGCTTATCTGCTCATCTATGGAGATATGTATTGGAGAACCACTATCTCCTTTCTAGACTTCATCACAGATAATGTAATGCTTGATTTTTAAATGTACTTTAGTTTGGAACATTGATTTTATGTGAAGGCTTCATGTAGCTCTGAACAATAGAGTATATCATTGTTGGAAAATTGGAACATATCCATGTGGCACTTCTTCTGTCATCATGAGATATGATCTACTGAGTAATCATCTTGATGTTATAGGAAATCTTCACCACGCTTTTGTTGTGCTCTGGAGGTTCTCCACCAAGTTATCTTCTTTTATCTGCATACAAGGGTCTCTTTCTGGTATGCCTCAAAGTCTTGAGATTACTTCTTCATGCGCTCTTTATTCAATTTCTCTCGAGAACATTCTTTGCATTCATCTTATGTAGAACTCCAACTCATGGATGTTGCATATGATATAATGACTCATGTAGAGATATGTCTAGTGTAATGGAACAAGTAATCATCATAGTCTTCTCCCTCCATCTGGGAGAACCTCTAGTTCGAGATCTCACAATGCTTTCATTCATAAGTCTTTCATACATTGTTCTTCATCACGACTTTCAGTTCCTCTTCTTGATTACTTTTATTGAGTTCATATCAGGTTGACAATCTTGTGATTCTTGATACAATGAATGGTTGTTCTGGCTTTTCTTTCTTTCTTTGAATCTTCATGTGTTTCTTTATTTCTTGGGTCCATGGAGTTTCTTATACATTCCATGCCCTAAAGATTCCATCATAGGATCATAGATGTGGATGGACAACCAGGGATACTTTAAGGCTTCTCTTTGAAGAATACATACTATCTTTCATGGCTGCTATCATGGATATATACTTCATCATCTTCAATAGATAATAGGATTAGCTCCCTCCTAATCCTTGCTTCATGTATGAGTGTATATAATCATCTCCCTCCATCTAACAGAGTCCATGCTTCCATCTGCATCCTTATTGTCTTATGCAATATATAATTGGATCTCTTGTCTAACAGAGTCCACGATTCCGTCTTGTTGTGTTCTACAAAACGTCATAAGTCTTTTTCCAATTTCCTCTCGATTGTTGACTTATTTTTGTCTTTGCTTCTTCTAATTCTCTTCATGATTGATTCGTCTTTATATTGCAATAGCTTCCACATGATTTATATTTCATCCTTTCATGTGTATTATCTGATGATATCCATTCTTATCTTATTGTTCTTCCATAGTTATAGTTCTTCTTGGAACACATTATCTTCCAAGAGATAGATATACAAGATATGTACAGAGATGATGCAAACAAGATATGTACAAGAAATAGGAAGAGTTTTGTTATCTTTAGAAGAAGAAGTCTCTTCCATCCTTCTTAGTAGGTTCCTTTTCTTCAGCAATTGATGCTTCATGTTTCTCCTTCCTTTTCTTTAGCTCGGGACATTGATTCTTGTAGTGACCATACTTTCGACAGTTGAAGCATTGTACTTCTAAAATGTCTTTCTCTTGATTTGGATTCCTCCTTGAACCAAACATCCTTTTGTTCCCAAATTTCTTGAATATTCCTGTGAAGGCTTGATCATCGTACTTATTTTGGGGTTTCTCTTTTTCATTGATCCTTGATTCTTCTTGAGCACAACAAGTCCAGAGTTCTTCAAATTCCGAATACTCCTTTCTTGTGTTCATGCTTGTGGAAAATGCATCCCACGTCTTGGGAAGACCATTGAGTAATATGTTTACCAACTCCTTCTCTGAGATGATCTCTTCAATAGCTTGTAGTTGATCTCTTAACTGAGAAATTATCACAAAGTATGATGTTATGCTGTCATCATCATTCATCTTCATGTCACAGAGCTCATTCTCCAGACTCATTACTTGTCCAATGTTTCTGACTGAGAAGAGGTTTGTTAGGGAATCGTACATCTTCTTCGATGAATCAAGATGGGAGATGTATGGTATCAAGTGGTATTTTATGGATTCCACTATGATACTCATAGCATTAATGTCATTGTCTTTGAACTTCTCCATAGCTGCAACATTTTGTGGTTCCTTCTCTTCCCTTTTTCAAACTCTGGTTTCACGATCTTTCCTTTCACGATATCCAACACTTTATTCTTGGCAAGGATGAGGTCAATCCTTGTCTTCCATGCTCTGAAGTTAGAGGCTCCATCTAACTTGTTCTCTGACTTCATAGAATAATTCATGGCTTCTTTGACTTGGTCAAACCCTAGATTTGACCACAAACTCAAACTTCACATCTTGGCTTACTGAGAGTATCAGGAGATGTGCTAGGTTAAAGCACACTGATATATCCAGAGATTAGGTCAATCCATTCACTTAAGGTTCCTCAACAAGAGGATTAGGGTTTCTGCAACTGCTCCTGCTAGTAACCCTAGCGGCAATGTCTTGGAATCTTCTTCTTCTAGTAACCCTAGCGACAGTTCCTCAGTGAGATCAATATCCTAGAGGCTATGATTCCTTCCAGCGTTTAGACTGAATGAAGTATGTGTGGGCCCATAACCTGTTAGAATATAATGGATGTGCTCATTTTACCATTGACAATATCTCTATTGTCACTGAACCATAGGCCAAAGACACCCTCCGAGCACCTTAACCTTGACAGAGAATCACTTCGGAAGCAAAACCCTAGGCTAGATAGCCAAACAAAGGGTAGCACACCTTTCCCCAAGGATAGTGCACCAACAAGAGTTGATCAGATAGTCCAAACCCTAGCTAAGAGATAGTCCAAGCCAAACATGATCTGCTAGCTGCAACAACTGCAATGGTAGATCTCCTCAAACCTGTGCACAATATTGGGCACTGCGGTGCGCACAAGACTGGGCACTGCAATTATGAGATTGCCTTGCCAGAATGAGAACTGGACTCCTGTATTTATATTAATTATGGCTAACTGCCTGGGTCGACTTCTCATTCTGGGTATCCGTCTATTCAGTATATTATTATTTCTAGCTGACTTCTTCTCTTGGAGGCTAATAGCCTAATATAAATTATCTTCTTGAGCCGACAAGTCTTCTAGGGTTATTAGCCAACTCATTAGGGTTTCTTCTTGCTTCCCAGAGTATTCTATCCTTGTCAGGTTTACACGTGGAGATAAATATTTCCCGTATCTACCATAATATCAACACTTCTCTCTATGACCAACTAGGGTGGATGGTCTCACTACCAAAACCAATCTCTATCTCTAGGTTTTTTCGTCATAAGAGCCAAAGCCACAAGAGGTCTCTCCAATTCATTTTTAGAAAATAACAATGCATAATGAGAGAGGGTGCCCTCATTCCTCTTTTATTTCCTCATTCACCATTTTTTGACCCTTTTACCCTTTTAATAAATTAAAGCGACTTTATAAACTCAAAGTCACTTAAAACACCTTTTTACTTAATTACTCAACGTCTCCTTTAAAAAAAAAAATTGTTTTCTCCGATGACATCAAATAATTAATTATTTCCCATTTTCCTTTGACTATATTCTATGGGAATCACTTAGGATATTTCGTCAACTCATGAAATGATCATTCAGAAAGGGACATTACAGTCCTCCCTTCCCGATATGGCTTGTAATCAAGAAACTACAAGTTAGGATGCTGCAAGATCTGGTCTCCTTCCCACGTGGAATCCTCTACTAGAAAATCTCTCCATCTTAGGAGGTGCTTATTGAGGAAAAGATATGAATTAATCTTACTCAAGCATTTTTAGACATTACTTGGCTAAAGTAAAGTAGACAGGAATATCACCCTATGTTTATAGCCAACAAAAATAACATCCTCACTCACAAGTATTAATTACGAGTGCTTATGCTAGTCTTTTATCAACAAAAAGCTTGCTGGAAATTCACTTTTTATTTAATTTTTTGAATATATCAGTTGCTGAAATAAATGTAAGAATATAAGTAAAAACACCAAGATGATAATCAATACAGATGAGACATAAAGCAATCCTTTATTTCATTCCAATTCACCAAAGAGTCATTGTCTTTACAAAATCTCATACAAAAATCTTGGACCAAAGTCAAATTTAGAAATCCCCGATGGAACATACAAAAGGACCTCTGACAGAAAACCAAAACTGAACTCTAAAAGTTGGATCATCTTGCCACAAATTGTTGCCCACTCGACTCTGCACAATAGCCTTTATCAATCATGAAAATTAATTCACAAATAGACAAGTCTACACAGACTATCAAATATAGATCAACACCTATGAAGAACAAGTGTCTGAATGATTTGATTCATCCCTGAATATTGTTGTCTACAATAAAACCCTGCTATCACAAAAGAGAATTAGGTTGTGGTGGATATATGAATGAATGAAAACTGAACTATCTCAACATAAACTCAAAGAGAAAGCCTTAGCATGCTTCTCCTTCTATCCTCCTTCTATCCCTCCCTTCCTCTTTGATTTTAACAAGTTAGAATTGGTTAAAGTAGTTAAAGCAACTCATTAGTTAAGTTAATTAAAAGACTCAACTAACTTTAGTTAGGGGGGAAGGTAATAATCATAATAAGGGTCATAAATAAATAATAACTAGTAGGTGTGACCCCTTTGTGACTCCCTTTAATTCATAATAATCATATCAATCATAACATATGTTGGCATAGGGGAAGAACCAAGGTTCATCTCCAAGAGAACACGAACAAACCCTAACTACTAGCCATTTTGGAAACACCTGCGAAGAAGATGCAGTCTCACCCGAAGCAACTATGTGGGGGTTGCAGGATAGAGATGTCTACAACCAAGGGGAATATCAAGTGGATCTAGTACTAGAACAATACAACACACATATATCATGTATCATCTTAGATCGACTCCACAGAACTATCAATCAGATCTAACACAGTAATGCAATAGCAGTATATCAAAGAACATAGCATCAATCACACACTGCACAAGGTATATGTGGTTCACCCTCTCTCTAGGGATACGTCCACAGAACTGTGATTTATAATATATTAAGATGAAGCATACAATTCTTGTTTGCGCTCTCAGCTATCATATCTTCTCTCTTCTCTTTGCTATCTCTCCCCTCCCTGCACACCCATCTGCAGGGTTGATCTTTGCACCCAGTTGAAGATATTACAATACAAAAGGCTCTTGTACTCAACACTTCTCTCTCACTCAATATTACTCACTCGATCACACAACGACAAAAATCATAACACCAACCCATCCCAGGTCCTTTAGACCTCTATTTATACATTGCAATAGCTCATCGACATCCTTCGGTTGAAACCTAGGTGTCAAAAACCATAAATACCAAAACCCTAGGTGTCTAAAACCCTAGGTCAACTTGACCTGCATTTTCAGGGCTTCGCCAACCTGTCGTTCCTTCCTTCTCACGCAGTGCTCCAAAGCTTCCAATGGTAGATTTTTCCTTTTTCTGAGCTATCCACGATCCTTCTTTCTTGTTGATCTGTCATCCTCGATCTCCTCATCCAACGACTTGCTTCCTTTTACTTCGCTCCATATTTTCTTCTCTTCTGTTCACTTCGACCCGGTAATAGTCATTGTGTATTCCCCGCAGTTTGCATTCCTTCTTTTCTTCCTTATTCTTCACTTTCCTTCATACCCAAGGGCCAACAGTCCCCCAACACTCACCTGTGACTCATCTTGAGGCACTTCATATCTGATCCTTCTGTTTTACTTCGACTTTAGATTGCGCAGTGCAGTTTGTGCTTTATGCTCTATGCCTCCTCTCCTTCCCTTGTGCATATTTTATTTTCTGTGTCTAGTACCCAGTTTCAACTACACTTGGTACCTAGAACCTTTTTCTCATGTTTTTACTGAGAGTTGTGAGGCAGCTGGTTGTCATAATACAATTTCAACCGGTGCCCATTCACCAATCCTTCCTTCCATTCTCCATTCAAAGTATTCAATTGTGCAGCTCCTCCTTCTGTAACATAGGTGACCTCATATGGCCCGAGCCAATGTGTTCTGAACTTTTTTGGATGCTTAATGAACTTACTTTCATATACCAATACCATATCACCTTGCTTAAATGCATGACAGTCTTTCTTCAAAAGCTTCTCCATGGGTGTTGTAATTTGGGTGTATCCTTTAATGATCTTCCTGTAATAACCTGTGTGTCCTAGCACAATGCGTAGCTATTTGACTGAAGTAGGAGGGGGTAGATCAACTATGATGGAAATTTTATATGGATCTACCATCAATCCTTGCTTGCATACAATATGACCTAACAACACTCCAAATGGAGAAAATAAAATGCACTTCTTCAGTTTTAAGGAAATCTGACACTACCTGCATTTGTCCAACATTAGACTTAAACATTTAATATGATTTTTCAACAAACCAAAAGAAATCCAATCATTAAAATATGCTTCTAGAAATTTATGTAGAAAATTCTTTAATGCTTCGACCACCACCCTGGAAAAGATGGTTGGGGCATTCTTCAATCCAAATGGCATCACTGTATACTGGTAGGATCCCCATTTTGTGGCAAATGTGGTATTATGGTGATCTTCCTTGGAAATTCGGATATGACGATATCCTGAAAATACATCTGTAAAAGAATATACCTCATGACCTCCCACATTATCTAACACTTCGTCATGCAAACAGGAATCATTCAGCTTCTTGAGATCTACGCAAATCCTAACCTCTTATGTCTTCTTGTCTTGTACCACCATAAGGCTAATCCACTCTGATTCTTCAACAGGCTCTATAATCCATGCTTCCAACATTCTGTCGAGCTCAATTTTCACTTTCTCCTTATATTTAGGGTTCAATCTGTAGGGTCTCTATTTGACCAGTCTTGCATCTGGTTGCAAAGGGATCCTCATTTCTCCCATATTCCCTTTAATTCTCTTCATATCAGTGAACTTGGTCGGAAACAAGTCATGCCATTCATGCAGTAACTATGTTATCTTGTAAATAGTAGCAACATCCCAATAATCTCTAATATTTGCAAGCTTCGGTGTTTTCTCTGTTCCAATATTGAATTTCTTGATCTTTATCAGCTATCCAATAAATGGTAGCTCAAATCCTGGTCCTTCCACATCTCTTTGGCCTTATGTTTCGATAATGCTCACCTTCCTAGGATCATCATCTTCATCAACATTGATGTTATAAAAGCCTTGCAGTTTCTGGAGAGGTGTTGTCCATTCATCCTCTTCTTGTTATAAAGGGGGGCTAGAGGCCTCCTCGAATACTTTTTGTCTTACAATCTATAAATCTTGATCTACTGAAGGATATTGAATTTCAAATAAGAAGGTAGGTATAAAATTTGGAGTCATACTTTTCCAATCTACATTGATTAGGTGCAACTCCACTTGAAGGTACCAGTTGATGGGGTTGATGTCTAGTGTGTTAATGAATTTGTGCACCCACTTCTCGTGAGGAATGTTGCTCCAAGCTACCTCGCAAATTCGCACATGGTCCTTTGGGAAGCTTCGACCTGTGTACCTAACTTCGCAACCTTCCACTTGTGCTGAGAACTGCGCTTTCATCAAAATACGACATTGTACCCAGTCTGTAATGTTGTCTTTATGTGTCCCCCACCATCTTGCTGGTGTGGCTTTCAAGGCCTCATCCATTGCCAACAAGCGTTGTTGCATTGGTACACTTTCTTCAAAGTCTGATAAGAAGGTTTCTAATGGATTTATACCATCAAAGGTGGGTAATTTACTTACTGTTGTATCGATCCAACGTACTTCCCTGGTTAATCTAGCACATCTCCTTGTAGATGCTTCATACATTTTGTTTTTCCAGTTCTCTAGTGCTTCTTCTAAGTCTAATGAACATGCACTGTCACTTTGCCAGCTTAGGTTTCCATCGGTCGTAGGATTAATGTAATCCTATTGTCTAGCTATTAATTTGTATATGTTTTCCAGTTCATATGCGTGATCTTCTTTTCTGATAGGTTTTGTGTATCACTGACCTTCATATGGATCTAAAGGTGCAATGACCCTAAGGCCATCTCTTTCAAATGTCATACGTATTTTCTTTAAATCAACCACAGTGGAATTATTGAAAGCCCAATCAATTCCTAACAGCACAGGATAAGGACAACTATCATCAACTATCTCAATTACCTTAAAATCTCCAAACGTTCTTACTCCATCAATGTCCATAAGGAAATGTTCTAATATTCCAAAGGGGCTTACAACTTCCTGATTAGCCCATGTTCTAATCTTCCAAAGGGGAGTAGATCAACTTCTATTTTCCCATCAGTGCCCAGGTTTGCTTCGTCATGACATTGACCTCTGACCCTAGGTCGAGGACCACATAATCTATATCATATTCTCCAATCTGAGAATTCAAGTGTAATTCCTTATGTGTCCTTCTCTTATTGGATAGTTGATGTACTGATTTATTTAGTAAAAGATCTATCCTTCCTATCTCATATTGTCTGATTAAATTTTGTAGCTCTTGTACAACGCTCTCATTCTGAATCAACTTAATACAAGTATATAAAAATTCCATGAGCGTGCTTACCTCTTTTCCTTCTTTTTTCGAAGCAGATTGATCGAATGCCATAGGAATTCCATATTCTCTTAATTCTGGCCATGTCCTTGATGAAGAGCCTTGGTCTTCTTTGAACTCTTTTCTTGCATCCTCAAATATTTGTCTTTCTTTCTTTGCATCAAAAGTTTGGGTCTTCTCTATAGCTTTCTAGACTCCAGAGTCTTATGTAGTCTTTCCTTGGGTCAGTCTGTCTTCTCCTATAAAAACACCTCCTCGAGTGATAATGACTCTAGGGTCTTCTCTGCGAGGTTTGTCTTTGACTAATTGTATCTGTGGGTTTTGCTGAGGTCCCCGTTTCTCTTGAAGTTTAGCCAACAATGCTGGACATTCCTTGATGACATGCTCGAAAGAGTTGTAGTAGCTGCAAGTGGTACAAGGGTTCTGACATTCCCTTGCCAAGTGTCTTGGTTGTGTGCAGTTATAACAGATTATCTATCCTCGACCTCAACCCATACCTTCTCCTCTTCCTCTTCCTCTGAATCCACCATGAGGGTTGAATTTTCCTCTCCCAGGGGAGTTATATTGTGTAGTGTTTCCTTCTTGCTATACTTCACCTTGAATCTTGTATATATCCCTTGACCTTTCATGCATGAGATTGTAATCCCTAAAATCCCTATCATCATGTCGCACAGACTTATAGAATGTGAAATACAAATTTGTGGGTGTCTGAACATATTTCTGCATGTAATAGCACTCACCAGGGCGATGTTTGTTTCTACATACTTCGCACCAGGGTAGGGTAACTTGATTCAAAGGGCTCAGATATCTAGAGGCTAGGTATTCATGAAATAAGGGACAATGTTCCTTGTCATGGCCTTCTGACCTGCATCTGACACACCATATGTCTTCTCTTTTATAGTTTTCCTTATCTTTCTTCATATCTTCGACCTGCACACAAAAAACTAGTTATTTGACTCAAGCTTTGACTCATACCTGAGATGGATTCTCCCATAGGGGATGACTCTAACTTCATGGTGATTTCTAGTGCCTTAGTCTGCGAAGCAATCTTCTGTTGCATTAGAGGAACTCTGATCTGTGGTAAGAGGGAAGTAATGAACCATTCTTTGTTCTCCTCGTCTAGGATCTGAAAGGTCAATTGACCTGTTAAGGTCTTGAATCTCTGATCAAATTCCCAAACAAGTTTGGCTACTTTCTACTTGATCTCCTTCATCTTTGTAATACATTGTGACTCCAACTTGGGTTTCTTGAATTCTGCAATCAACGCATTATTGATCTCATTCAATGGCTTAGGCTGTGAAATTCCTTGGACAAGCTTCATGTACCATCTCAGTGCGTGATCTCTTAGGGTAGTACTGAAATGAGCTTGTTTAATTGCTTCATCGGTGACATTCTTAATATTCCATATGGCTTCACATAGGAACCAATGTTGATCAGGATCTTCAGATC
The DNA here is from genome assembly GCA_009831015.1 of Picea engelmannii. Lineage (NCBI taxonomy): Eukaryota > Viridiplantae > Streptophyta > Pinopsida > Pinales > Pinaceae > Picea > Picea engelmannii. The sequence goes on from ML788789.1 coordinate 543,200, forward strand.
CATCTCCCCTAAAGATAGGGAGCCTGATCTCATCTACCATAGAGCTTCCTAGGTTTCATGTCTGAGTGTATACTGAGCTGCTAGTAATAGTACTCTGGTAACTCTCATTACTCTGATTGCTTAATGTTGTTGAAACAACAATAGGATTAATAATACTTACTTCGACAGTCAGCGCATTTATTGAAGCTTTTGGTTCTTCTTGGAGAGGCTCTACAACTTTCCCTTCCTCTGAATTCTCCTCATCTTTCAGATCTACCTCTTCTCCACTGTATAAACCGTCGTCCCTGTAGTTCTTTTTAAATAGGTTCATAAGATGAACTTCTTTGAACACTCTCCCACTGCATGTATGTCCAGCCTCTGTGTCACTTTCATTGTCCAAATTATTGAACATTAGCCTTTTCCAGATCCGACCAATCTACTGTATCTTCAATATGGTCTTCTCATGCAATAGCATCTTGATCCTCAACTTCAGAAAATGTAAAAATTTCCCTCTAGGTCCCTTGAAGAAATATCTCTCAGCTTGGCTATATGACTCTACGTTGTCAACAACAAACTCGGTGATGTACCCTCCAATGGTGCTATCAAACTAGTGATCTACTACTCTTGACACGACATTATCAACTCTCTTGACCTTCTTGATCAGCACTGACGTCCAAACCACAAGTGGCCTAGATCTGATCTCAAACTGAGTATCTTCTAACCTAGCTAACCACTCGTATAACTCTTGATGGATTCCTCCAAAGAAAATTTCGTGTATATCAGTAAAGATATATCTCTCCAACCAATCCACTGTACTAAGATTAGGGTTCTTTTTCTAGGCTTCAATGAAGTCCTTTTCTTGGTCCTCTATCCACTTCTGGATCTTTGTCTTTGATGGAAACCACCTTGACATTCCCTCAAGAAGATTCATGTCCCTGCAATAGAACCATTTGTTGGCACAGGGACAGACCCAGTGTTCATCTCCAAGAGCGCATGAACAAACCCTAACTACTATCCCTTTCGACAACACCTGTGAAGCAGATGTAGTCTCACCCGAAGCAGCTATGGGGGGGTTGCAAGACAAAGATGTCTACAACCAAGGGGAATATCAAGTGGATCTTATATTAGAATAGTACATCACACATTTATCACTTATCATCTTAGATCGAATCAACACAACTATCTATTAGATCTAACACATTAATGCAATAGCAGTATATCAAAGAACATAACATCAATCACACACTACACAAGGTATACGTGGTTCACCCTCTCTCTAGGGATACGTCCACAGAAATGTGCTTTATAATATATTAAGATGAAGCATAAAGTTCTTGTATGTGCTCTTAGCTAGTAGATCTTCTCTCTTCTCTTTGCTATCTCTCCCCTCCGTGCGCACCCAGTTGCAGGGTTGATCTTCGCACCTAACAAAGATCTTACAATACAGAAGGCTCTCATACTCAACACTTCTCTCTCACTCAATATTACTCACTCGATCAAACGACGACAAAGACAACGACAACAATCATAACACCAACCCATCCCAGGTCCTTTAGACCTCTATTTATACATTACAATAGCTCACCGACATCCTTAGGTCAAAACCTAGGTGTCACAAACCCTAAATACAAAAACCCTAGGTGTCTAAAACCTTAGGTCAACTTGACCCGTGTTTTCAAGGCTTCGCCAACCTGTCTTTCCTTCCTTCTCGCGCGCTGCTCCAAAGATTCCAACGGTGGATTTTCCTCTTGTCGAGTTGTCCATGATCCTTCTTTCTTGCTAATCTGTCATCCTTGATATCCTTGTCCAATGGCTTGCTTCCTTTTACTTTGCTCCATCTTTTCTGCTCTTATGTTCACTTCAACCCAGTAACAGTCACTATGTCTTCCACGCAGTTCACATTCCTTCTTTTCTGACTTATTCTTCACTTTCCTTCATACCCAAGGGCCAACAACATAACCATTAGTTAAGAAAACACACCTCCTTGTGTCTCCCATCAACATATTTACTTTTGGCAATTTTAGCTCATGAAATTTGAAATTATTTTCAAAAATAATACTCATATATCCAAAATAAAACCTGTTGTCCAAAGATCCATGAAGTCAACTGTCATAAAACAATAGATAACATAAAACTCAAAAGCCATATTTCCCAGTCTGTGATGCAACTTTTCCTTGGTTGTTGTTGTCACCTCTTGATTTTCCTGAATTTGCCTTAGGCTATGTAGATCGTTTAGCCTTAATCTTGCTAATAACATGGGAACAATCATCCCTCAAATGCATTCATGAAGATACAGATTTGTTAGAGTCATTGGAGGGTGAGGAAGGGGCTGCAATGGATTTTCCTTTATCAAGTGCATGATGGGCTTCAATCTTCAATCTCTTGCTAGCATGGGAGGATTGCACTAGTGAGTGGTTAGGGGCAGCTTGAAAAATGGGGTTAACCGGTGGAGGAGGAGGCAAAGACAAGTTGGGCCAGCCACGATGTTGGGAGACTGTCGGGTGGACAATCTCTTGCCATCCATCATTTTCAGGGACTTCGGGCTGTAAGGAGACATGAGGAGGTACAAGGATATCGGGGGCTTGTTGGGCTTGGAAGTGAGGCCTTTCCAGCCTAGGTTGGACTATTCCCTGCCCAATCCAATTAAAGAATCCAGCATGAAACAATTGGCCAAGCTCTTCGAAATCAACATCAAAATGTGTATAGAACTTGGACCTTCTTGGGCCTTGGTTCCAGTTACCTCTACTTTTGTTTCTTCAGCCATAACTTACCTAACTAAAAAAACGCATCCTGCATGTGTAATCGATTAGCAAGTACACTTTTAAATAAGCATGCATGATAACTCTTAAAAATATGAAATAGATTTGGCTCAGAATGTATTAGGCTCATGCAATCCAATCCATACAAATTGTTTTACCGTCAATCAATGAGTAGGGGGGTGAAAAGGGTCCAGGGAGATGTGAAGGGTTTGTAATTAGCGAAAATATAAGGGGAGGAGATATGGTTACTACTCAATGATAACAACAATCAACTGTAAGAAAACTAATAAAATCTCACTGCAATCCACACAAGATGCCATCACTTTCATCCAATCTAAAACAAAAATTCCCTTGACTATAATCAATCTCAGAATAGGGGGTGAAAAATGAATATGGGAGATGTGAAGGGTTTGTAATTGGAGGAAAATGAGATAATGAGAGGGGAGGATAATGATTACTGTTCAATAGACTAATCAAGTGATCCATAAAACATTATGTAGTAAGGATAAATGCACCAGTCAACAATTATCATGACCGAATAATAATTGTTGTGTATTTAACTAGTTTACTGTCCAAAACTCAAATATCCAGCACAATGCCATCACAAAAAAGAAAGCATCCACATATTTTCATTTAATAAAATATTTCGAACAATACTCATTTCCATTCTGTAAACTTTCAACATCAACCACTTCCCATGCATTTCCTCAATCCACAGTAATACCCATAAGTTATGTTTTCAAATTAACAATAAAGTCATTATTATTGCAATCGGGCCCCTCATTTTAAAGCAAATGACATACATTGAATCTATATGTAGTAACCCAAATAATCAATACCAAATTGCAATGCCTAAAATGAAAATTAATCATACAACCAACAACCACCATTTAGATACCATCTATGCAGGAGTAAATTGCCCGGGCAATGAAGTTCTGCCACTGTAAAAGAAAACCAATTCAACGCGACTTAAAAGATGGCCTCTCTATCCAACACGACTATCATCAACAACATGCCGGTTTCGACAAGTGATAGATTGAAATAATAAACATGCTTAAAACTTATGTGGGTGCCCTTGAGTGTGAAAATCAACTATCCATATTATACGCAGTGCGCAGCTTAACACAACCCTACAGTGCAACATTTCATCTTGACACAACAAACACACGACCACGATAAATAACTCAACATATCGTGCTAAGCTATAAGATTTCTTGGATTTATTCACCCGTGATTGACTATGTTGTGCACACTCAGGTCTATACAACCAACAAGCATAAAGATGTAGGGGATATACTTTCCATAGTTATCCAATTCAATATTCATTCGTCCCCAAAGAAAACCATAGTTATTATGCCCATTATTTACTTTGCAAAACACCATACACAGAACGCAACATGTGTGAACAACACCAAGCATTCAAAACCAATGTCGTCCATCATCCAAATCATCATAAGTGAAAATACCAATGACTGTATATCAAACCACAATTCGCCACTATTGTAAAACAAAATAATCAATCAAACAAGATGTAGTAACGATGCGTACCCTCACATCGAATCAAAATGAGGAAAAAGCCTTCTTCACTAATAATATTGAGTTGTTTGACACGAGGAGGGTGACTGTGAACTTTAGAAGTGTAATTGGAACTGTAAGGTTTATTGATATCATCACAGAAGCAGTAACTAAATGCCATACCAACATGACTTCTATATGACCAATGGTGATTCTCCATTCAAAGTAATTAACCACAATAATCTGTAACAACTTGAAAGGCCCGAGAGTCTTCCTAGGAAATCCAGACTAGAGGTTAAGGGTTTTTCTCAATAGCCATCACAGGAGGAACAAAGAAAACCTCTCACAATAGTGAAACTTCGAAGCCAGAGGTATACATACAGAGAGAGATATGAGTCATTTGTGGACAGGTGACAATCCATGGCAAGGGGAAAAAATAAGGGCAAGGATCTTATCCGGCTGGGCAGTTTAACCAATGCACCCAGGGTATAAACCTCGTGTTCTTCATCCAATCGCATAATTACTGAGGAGGAGATAGGGCCGAGTCAAGAGTAGAACTCTCAATTCATTACCCTTAGCGGTGGAAATCAAATGCCAAGGTGAAACATAACATCGTGAAGCATAAATACCTTCGACCATTAAAAACCTAGGAAGGCCAGAGACTGGATATGGTGACATTGCATGAAGAAATTTCCACCCAAGACTTAAACATAAAACCCTTGACTGAACCAGTAGTAGCATCAGGGAGTTATCACCAAGAAGACCGATAACTTCTACAAAATTAAAAATATTACAAGAAGACCATCCATTTTTCATTCAAGAACCAAAATTTCACACAGTTGCAACACTTAGGAAAAGACACAAATCCATACACCTAAGCCAATAATCATTTCATAACTAGAGTGAAGTCAATAATTTCCAAAAAAAGGACATACTTTTTAATAAAAAACCTTAAGACAAGAGGTGGCCGAGCGGTTTCACCCTGCTAAAATTCCGGAGCATAACATTGCAGCAAGATCAAACAATAGCCTGACTAGGGTGGCATCCAATGGGAAGGGTAAAGGTGACGTGCAATAAATGCACGTCGCCTCCACCCACATTACATTAACTCATCAGTACATGCCAACAACCCCTTCATTAAAACCATTAATTTAAAATCCACGTTGGAATCCACATCAATTTCTTGCTAATTGCGCCATCCACATCATATGTCTCATTTCTAACTTAACCATATTGCATGTCAACTATACAATCTAAGAGATCATGTATAGAATCATCACCAATAACACGATCAACATCAACCTGTACCATAGCGTAATCACCATGCATATAGACTATATAACTCAAATAAAATCGCAAGCCGTTAACTTCCATGATCCACTGGCATTCATACCATATGTATATCGTCTACCAATTCCATTAACCAATGCATAACCATTGTATTATAACCTTTCCAAATGTGCCACCAACATTTCAACCATATGCATATAAAAAAAAATGTAATTCAACACAAATTCATAGCCATTTTCTTGTTAGCTAGGGTTCAACAACAATCAACAAGTATTTTCATGCATGTAGTATTGAATAACTAGGTCCCTTTTCTTGCATGTATTATAGTATTTTGCCTTCCTTTAATTTCCTTTCATATGATTTCACTAACATGTTTGTTGTACAGGTGCGATAAGAACATATAGCAATGACATTAATGAATATCATAGGATGTAGTCACAGAAATAGGCAACCCTTCATAAGCTTATATTATAACCAATAACCACACAATTTTCATCGGCCATGTGTCGTACATCATCTCAGCATAAACAATGAACATATTGGATCTTCAATAGTACAAGGGGTTCCCACCTACTAGTATTATTTAGTTTTTATAATAATAGGCTTTAGCAATACTTTGCAGGCGAACTTCGTTGACGTTTTTCAATCGTCAACAAACTGGCGACTCCACAGGGAAATTTGTTTTTAACAAATTTAGAACTCAGGACTCATGGTTTCTCTGACCAAAACAACAAGCCCAGAAGACATAACTCTAATGATTATGCAACATGGGGAAGTGAGCGGATTTAATGGAAAGATGACTGGGAATTTGGGAATAATTCATGAAAAGTGTTAAGTATGAGGGGTTTTACCACTATATGCATAATCATTTGACCAGAATATTCTCTCAAACTCTTAAGGAGGAAAACCTTTAGACTCTCTCTTAAATATCAATGGATGGAGAAATGGAAATAAGAAGCGGGGGATAGCCAAATCTTTATAAGACAACAATGAAAAATGTAACAATTTCAAGGGCTCTTCAGAGGAGACATCATAACAACTATGTACGCTTGATTTTTATTGACTAAAAATGCTTCGTAGGAGTGTCACTGTGGAAGAATTGATCCAACATCCTATTTGACCAAAATCATAAAAGAAAATTGAAAGAAAAACATGACAGAAGTAAAGGTGCAGACACTAAAAGAGAAGTAATAAAAGACAGAATTGAAAAAGGTAGCAACAACCTTAAATTAGAAAGAAGAAATCAAAGTACTGTAAAGCAAAGAAAAGAAGAATAGAAAGAAACAACATCTAGGCTACTAGTATACAGAAATCCAATCATCTTTAGAACCTTTTCACGTTGGTCCTTCGCAATACTTCAAGTGAGGACTGTTAGTGTTGTAGGAAAACCATTGTTTCTGTAATTATTTTAAAACTTCTGAGTTAGTGTCCATGACAACAGTAATCTGGAAATGACCCAACACTTGAAATTCTAGTGTAATTATCATCCCTTTGATGCATACGGTTAAATCATCAAGATGAGCATGAATACTGACCAATTCATTGAAAGTTGTGTGTATAGGACTTTTAAAGGCGATACTTGCATCAAATAAGCTAGAAGGTAGGCAGTCGTAAGAAATAGTATCACAATTAGTAATAAAAGTGGTTTTGTGAATAATTGCCCCTTCTACCTTGATTTTATTGCAACAAAACAAACTATCAAGTAAGGGCTCCAACTGTGACTCTACAACCTGTTGCAAACACATTTCCATACTGAGAGGAGGGAAAGGGTTTCTCATAATTGCTTGCCTGAAGGTTCAAAGACTAATGCAGGTTCTAATATTATCAGTGGTCTTCGAAGCAAGTTCCCAATTGGAAACCCATTTAGGGTGGACTAAAAACATTTCAGTCCCTAAGAAATCCCTCAACTCCCTTTGAAAGGATGCCTCCAGTGCAGAGTTAACAAGTCCTTGTTTTTGCTTAGCTGGTTTTATAGCATGTTGAACAAGACCTGGATCAAAACCATGAAGATCCACATTAAACCAAGCAAAAAAAAATTGAATTCCACCAATTAACTCGACACACCTTCTCTCTTATTTATCAGAATCCCAGACATTCATTTTAACATTCGTTGAAGATCCAGGTGTCCTAATATTCATGGAAATGGTTTTAACCACCTTCTATTGTAACTCCTCTTCCTTTTTTTTTTCCTTATTGCCTCCAACACTCAATTAAAATGAACTCTCAAGAGGACTCAAGCCCTCAAGAATCCTATTGTTTTCCATGGATATAATTTCCTCGCGCTTAAGAGGTTCATATTGGATGATGGTAAAAATGATCTCATCATCAGGGAGGGCCTTCCAAAATCCTTAATTTACATAAATGTATGGACAATGCAGAGATTGGAAAGTGCAATCAGGCCAGTGAGGCAAGAGTTCACTACTATTTCGTTGCAAACTTCAAGAGAAAAAGTTCATTTTTTCGATTTTTATCTAAATACATCTCGTATTCATCGCTCTATCGACAGAAGAAAACTTTCGTCTGTTTTTTCATCGCAAGAGCGACGCTCACATGTTTTCGTCACACGAGTGATGATCACTATAACCTTTCCCATCTTTGACAAAGTGACCTAAATATAACAAATAAACATCTCTCCATTTGATAGGTAATCCTAATTAAACAAATAAACATCTCTCCATAAATTAACAATGGTAATCTTAGTCAATACATTTTAGAGACTTCCTTTCGAGAATATAACTATAGCGTGAAGAGATTAAGTCTAAAATATTCCCTATTATCATTATATCAGTGGGAACATGGGCCAACACATAGGTGGCCTGAGCATGGATAGAGTTAGAATTTTGGTACTTACTTGACTCATCTGGATGTCTGGATCTCCTCTCGGCATTTGGTCAACCTTCTCGCCTTGTATTCCTGCGATTTCAAATCCACAACATTTCAATTCAGAAAAAATAATTATGAATGCATTTTCAGTTCAGAATATTAGTGGAGGATAATAATGATAGTAAGAATATATATATGAAATTGTTGATAGTAAGAATAAAAACATGGCCAAATAAAAAGTCATGAAACCTGAAAACACAATTCACATTTGGAATCTCCTCCTTTTTTATGGGACCAACACTTGATGCATTTCCTGTGAGCATACTGTGTAGCCAAAAAACACATGTTTTGTATGAACATGTTTATGATAAAATATGACAAAATACTTGACACCCATAAACATGTCATTCATCAAAGATGACAAAATATAAACCACTTTTATCTATCCCCTAAAACCTGTACCTTCAAGGTGCCAGAACATGCACAGGGAATCTCCATATTTCCTTTATTAATGAAAGGCAGAGATATTTAAAAAATGAGATGAAATTTGGTGAATAAAAATATTTATAAATGTTTTTTTGCAAATGCATAAATTCATTCTTTTGGTAAATCAGCTAATTTTTTATTGATATGCAACTTATATGACAATACATTGATCAAATTGATTTAACCCATAATGTTTTCAATCTGCCTTCTAGGTCACACTAACCATTGTCATTGACCATCTCATACAAAAGGATGTCAATATCAACAAGATAAACGGAATCCCTATTCAAATTTCATGGACTTCCTTTTGAGAATATATCTATAGCGTGAAGAGCCTAAGTCTAAATTATTCCCTATTATCATTATATCAATGGGAAAATGTGCCAAAACATAGGTGGCCTGAGCATGGATAGATTCATAATTTTGGTACTTACGTGACTCGCCTGGATGTCCAGATCTCCTCTCGGCATTCGGTCAACCCTTCTCCCCTTGTATTCCTGCGATTTCAAATCCACAACATTTCAGTTTAGAAAAAATAATTATGAATGCATTTCTAGTTTAGAATATTAGTGGAGGATAATAATGATAGTAAGAATATATATATATATATATATATATATATATATAGTAAGAATAAAAACATGGCCAAATAAAAAGTCATGAAACCTGACAACACAATTCACATTTGGAATCTCCTCCTTTTTTATGGGACCAACGCTCATTGCATTTCCTGTGAGCATACTGTGGAGCCAAAAAAACACATGTTTTGTATGGACATGTTTATGATAAAATATGACAAAATACTTGACACCCATAAACCTGTCATTCATCAAAGATGACAAAATATAAACCACTTTTATCTATCCCCTAAAACTTGTACCTTCAAGGTGTCAGAACAGGCACAAGGAATCTCTATAATTCCTTTATTGTCAGAGATATTTAAAAAATGAGATGAAATTTGGTGAATAAAAATATTTATAATCTTTTTTTTGCAAATACATAAATTCATTTCACTTTGAGCAGGACTTTGGAGGGTCCAATTCATGGTCATTTTTTGTGGCAATGGTGGTCTATTCTCCTTGCTAGTGGTTTCATTGCCACTTTCTCCTAGATATAATTTAGTTAGCTACATTTAATATTAAATTGTTGCATTGAATGTAATTAGTTTCATTTCACTTAATCCCATGAAAAACCTAAAATATCTTCTCTACAGGTTGTTCTTTTTCACTCATAAATATCTTCTCTACAGGTTGTTCTTATAGGAGGGCTAAAATATTATGGTCAATGTTCGTCGCAAGAGTGACGACTGTAGTTTGTCCATCGCAAGAGCGATGACTCACCTAACGTTAAAATTGACCGTTAAAATGACCAAAAATGACCTAAAATAAACAGGTGGAAAAATAAATATTTTTTGGTCAATATCGTCGCAATTGCGACGATAGTGACCTAAAATTGGACTATAAATATTTGATGATTTAAATATGTTTCAACAAACTTGCTATAACAACAATGGTTCCGAAAGGGTATTTTTGTGCGGAAAAATGTCGCAGAATGTTGTTAGAGGTGGAGGAAAAAGTAAAGCGGGTGAAAAGGGTTATGGTAGATGTTATTGCCCTTGTAAAAAATGTTGCCTTAGACGCCTCGTAAGAATTTTAATAGCAACAGCTACAAAACATTGTAGGAAATATGGTCACATTGATGGTTGATCGAATGAATATCGTCCCATGGTAATTAGCTATATATTCATTATATTTTTTTATTTTGTCAATTTTATATAAAATTATGTATATATATTGTTTGAATGTTTGTTATAGTATACACTAGTTTTGCATGATTGTTTGTAATTATAAAGTTAGAGTTTCCCTCTAACTTTCCGTAGAATATTGCACCAAGTATTAGTAGAAATGATGTTGTATAAGCTGAGGAACATCATCATGACCAAGAAAATGAGGATCTCATGGAAAAAAATGATGGGACAAATCAAGTTAATGATCCCATGGAAGAAGATGATGGGACAAATCAAATGATCCAAGATTTGTTTTCACAGCCAGATGAGGATGGGGAAAATGTTGGTATTTATGATGAACCTCTATTAGAAAAGGAAAATAAATGACTTTATGAAGGATCATGAGCAAATCTTCTCTCCGCTACATTGTTGTTGGTGAACTTAAAGGTTATGAATAATTTGTCGAACACTTGTATGAAACAGATACTAAGGTATGTAATATGTTTCATCTCATACTATACATAAATGTTGATTTTTTTATATTTGTTTTTAGTGTTAATAAATGTGTAAAATAAGAATGCAATTTTTACGATTAATATTCTTACATTAACTAATTGTTTGTTATGTTGTATATTGTTAGGTGAATTTTTGTTACCATCATCAAATATTTTACCTCGCACATATCGAGGTTTGCATGCCATTATGAAAGACATTGGAATGGATTATCAAACTATAGATGCATGTCCTAATGACCATATTATATATTATGGACAACATGACTTGAAAACCGAATGTCCGCAATGTCTTATCAGTAGATATCGAATCGATCAAGTAACAAAAAGGGTGCCTCGAAAGGTTCTTCATCATATTCCCATAATTCCACGTTTGCAGCGATTGTTCATGTGTGAAAGCATAGAACAATTTATGGATTACCATGCACGTAACAGAAGTGGATATGGTGTTCTTCGAATTCCTACCAATGGTTCTTCATTTAGGGAAATTGAGGAAAAATGGGCAGATTTCAAAGATGAACCTTGTAATGTTAGGCTTTCATTGGCAGCTGACGGTGTTAATCCATTCAGAGAACTTAGGTCTATTTACTCAGTGTGGCCTATTTTTGTTATCAACAATAACATTCCTCCTTGGATGTCAATAAAGAGGGAGAACATAATGTTGACAATGATTGTTCCAGGTATTTGTTTACATTAAATTTTTGAATTTAACATTTTCATTTGTTTCAATTTTTGCATAATATCCTTTGTTTATTTATTTAATTATATATATTACATTATATCAATCCTTTAGTAATTATGTGTAATTTCAAACAAATATTAGGTAAGTACCATGTTAAATATATGAATGTATATATCGAGCCTCTTATCGACGAGCTACTAAAGTTATGGGCTGGCATCACAATGTATGACATATGTAAACCAATCGTGGAGAAGAAATTTAAATTCCGTGGAATACTTTTATGGACAATTCATGATGCCCCT